>VYZM01020580.1:73827-137455 GCA_013398915.1 Dromas ardeola
CTTTGAAATCTCTGTGGCTAGCCGAATGCGTAATCTCTGTAAAACTGACATCTTGAAGATACCATTACTTCTCTAGTTCTCTGTGTCAGCTTGTATCAAAATGGAAAGACACCAGTAACGCCCACTCCAAAGGATTTCTATGATTTGTTTTTAAATTAAAGCATAGGTTTTGGGAACACGCAGGAAAGTGTACATTTTAGGAATAATTTTACAGGCTTTCTAGACTTAGAAAGATATAAACACTATTTTTGTGTGTTTATTGGTGAGTCTGTGAAATCTACCATATGTATACCCAAAACATTTTCCCATCTATCGAAAGAGATATATGCAATTTAAAACAACTTTCCTTCTGAATGGCTTTTGTAGTCTTCCTAAATTCTTGCATGTTAATTTCCTGGAAGGATTATTCCCACTGGTCAATCTTCTTTCTAGATTTCTCAATGTGGCTTCATTATGAGATTATGTTTTATGGCAGGAACTGCATGGGTCTTGTGTCAGTCCCTTATCAGTTAGTGATGACTTAGAGTTAAAGTCTTAGTCTTCCGTTCTATTTAATTTCCAGTTTGAATATGAATCAGGGCTTCAAGAGGGTGTTTCTCCTTCTCATTTTCTTTGATTCTGAGTTGATTTAATTTTAGTTAAAACCATAACCAAAGGAAAAATTATGAGAAGAGGGAGTCCCATACAATCTTGTCAGTTCACACTAATACAGTCATCTGCTTTCTACTGTGGTGGTAGTTGGCATTCTTTCCTTGATAAGAATACATAATTATCATGGAGCTTGGTATGTGTCTCTTGTCCAGACATAAACAACTGCATCCAAGAAAGATTGATTAATTATTTTTTTCAACATTTGGATGAGGATTGTAGTTTTGGGGTTTTGATTGGGTTGTGTTCTTTTTTTTTTCCTAGAGCGGAGTTAGTGATGTTCACTGGAAATTAATGCACAGACCATGCAAAACCTATCTTTTGTGGAACTTGTACATGGGAGTGAATAGGCAGGGTTAAAATATTTTCAATAAAACTCAATTTCTGCTTACGTTTTTTATTTTTGATAAAAATTAAACTTTCAGGTAAACTTCACTTTCACAAGAATTGTCAGGTATTTAAGTAAAAATTTAACTTCTATTATTAATTTTAAAAAAGTATAATTAGGAAATTTTTCCTCTGCTTGGGAGATATATTTCAGGTGTATTTTCCCCTTTATGGGCTAAGCTCTCAAGCTACACTACAGATGTGTGAAAAGCGGTATGGTCTGCTGTGCTATGAGTTACATTGCTTATACAGCCTTCGAGAGAAGGATGGGCTGTAGGAGGCTCTTAGATTATAATTCTTTAGGACACCATAATACCTTTTCTGAGTCATGTTTTTCTACCTAGCAAAGGGCTGAGCATGGGTAAAGAAGGTATGTTGACTATATTTTATTTGGTGTTATTAATAACATTTTAAGACTATTATCAGACAATAAAACTAGCTTCATTCAGCAAGCCTACTAGTTCTATTGAATGCAAGAGAGATGAAAATGATACTGTGAAAAATCAATGTGTAAATTTTATTTCTTATTGTAGTCCTTTGGGTTAAAGTACTAATGAAATGTTTGAATTTCTCTTTGTAGAGCGCATCTTGATGCCTTTATTCAGTATTTTCACAAGAAATAAATCCATTGGCTTCGGTAAGACCGTGCGTGACTAGTAACTGAGCAAAATTGTGGACATTTTACTCAGTTGAGGGTGAGCACCTCTGAGTTTAAATCAGCTGGTGAAGTGGTCGAGACACCATTTTTGTGACATAATATTTTACCTATATTTTCTTTTCCTCACTGCTGATTTGTTTCTGTACATATGCAGACAAGCAAGTAATGTTCCTGTCAGCTGTGCTTTCCTACAACATAATAGCTGCTAAAATAGTATGTCATGTAGGTGTCTTTGAGTGGCTGCCATTCTGTTATTTCTGTGCTTATCTTCACACAGTTAACCGTTTCTTTTGGTAAACAGGAACTGACACCGAAAAAAAGACTCACTAGCCCATTTTTTTCCACGGTGGTTTTGGTTTTACCAGCAGACGTCACAGAGTCAATTTTTACCATTTTACTATCTCAGAGTCTCTGTATTTAGGTCAACTGTATTCCAGTACTTGGAAATGTGTTTCATTGTTGGAACGTGGGTATTTTGAAGGAATGTAATGTCATTTTGAGTATAGGATTATTTAAAGTGCCCAAATTTCAGTGACTGGAAATCTGCTTGTATACCACAAGCTACCTATCTCTGTTGCTTTATGCAGACATAAGTGAGAAAGAAACCCAGCTAATGAGAAAAACTTCTGTTTAATACTTAAGATCAGATCTATTAATGGCATGCTGCTGACTTTTATGTCCAAGAGCAAACGAAATCACGTGTCTTTTTCCTCAGTTTCCCAACATGGAAAATGAGTGGAATGTCAGTCGTACATCTTGGAATCCGATTTGCACTGATACTTGGATGTCTTCCACAGTCCCCCCAAAATGAGTCTTTTGCCACTTTCTGCAGAGAAAACCATATGCAGAAGAAACACTAATGAACTTCCTCATTACATAACGTAATGTGATACTTTGAAACCACCGGACTGTATGTGGTAAGGAGTATATGTTAGGTAAATAATGTTAATTACTTTCTTATACAACTAAGTTACCCATCCTCAGCTTCCTACATAGCTTCTGTGAAGTGCAGAAAAGCCTGTTGGGTTTCTTACACAGAATTTTTAGATTTTGTGATTTTTTTCAAGAGTCTATGAAGGCATGCCCTTTTCCACGGGCTTTTTATTCAGACATGAATCATAGTTGAAAAGCAAGGCAGAAGTACACATTTTTATTGCAGTGGTGTGAAGTTTACAGATACATAGCATCTTAGCATCATCTTCTGATACAGTCTTTTCTAGGCTGCTCTGAGGTCCTTTCTGCTGTCTAAGGACTTGGCTAAATGTTTATTTTGAATTAAGGATAAGGAGGCACATGTTTAAAACATTAGGGATACTCCATAACAAATCTCTGTACTCTAGAAAAAGAAACCTTTTGCCATAGCTACTCTATTAACTGGTAACATGCTTACCATACTTCTAAGTTATACCAGAGGATCCATCATTTGTTATGTAATGATTAATTTTTTTGTGACCTTAAACAAAGTGCATTTTTGAGACACTTAAAGTTTTATCAAGCAAAATAAAAAAGTGATACAGAGAAAGTACTAAGGAGTTTATTGCTTGGCCGGTTGCAGTATTTCAACAAATACCAAACAAATTTAATAAAAAATTGGAACCCACAGTAAACCAGTGTCTCACTACAAAGTATCAGGTTTCCTTGTAAGCTGCTAAATTAATCAGGCAACAGCTGCTAGCTGAGATGCATATAGGTCTGCAGTCATGTGTTCTTAATGAGTCATTCTGATTATGCTTACCTTTGTGTTACCTAAAATAAGTATCTCAATACCTAGTCATTGCTATATATGACATTCATCTGCTTATTATACCATTTCTTCAGTCTGAATTTCCTTCTACAAGATACATTATCCTAGCTTCTTAGCAATGAATTTTCTTAAATTGTTGTATTTGTCATTTCAAGGGGTATAATGCTTGTAACCCTTTCTCAGATGGTAAAAATTGTGTTTCAGAACTGCTTACAGGAGCACACCATCTGCTTAATCATCAAGTTTGAGTAAAAATTTAGGATTTCATAGAAACATGATAGTTATACAATGCATTATAATGTAAATCCAATGTGACCTGAAACGGTAGGTACCCTGGAAGTGCATTATGTTCTGATAATAAGGAGAAGTGCAGAAGAAGGTGTGTCTGAGTCACAAGGCTGGTTTCCCCTCTGATTCATCCTGGTCTGTTTGGATGCAGTTGGTACTGGTCTTGGACAACAAGTCATAACTACTTTGCGGTGGAATCATGTGACTTTTGCTTCCTCCAGGCTGAAGAAGAATCAGCCACAGCTCCCTGTCAGTTGACTTCAAGTACTTCTGCGGGTCAGTCTTACTTCCTTTGACTGACAGCTTTGCGCTCAGGTTTTGATGGCAGTCAAAATCAGTAATGAAACAGCCATCTGTTATTTTTTATTTGGGACACATAAGGGAAAACAGATCATTAACTTATAAGCCATTTTTATTCCTGCATAGGTTTACCATTCTCTGCGTCTAGGGCAGCATCTTGAAATTCTCTATCTAATATGACTTCTTGACTAACAGAGTTTTGTGAAGGTGCTGCATTTCAATGTTAGGAGGTGCTTACCATGCAGTTGTGTAGTTTTACTCTGGAAGGTAGCTAAAATTGCCTTTTATGGTTTGTTTTTTTGGCATCCTAAATGCAATGATTTTTTACTTAACAATGTAGGATTAACAATGTCAGGCTTCAGACTTAACTTGAGAAATAAAAATCAGGCAAATTCTTTTCTCCAGTACGAATAGTAATAATATATGTTTTGCAGGCCGTTTGTCCTTACAGCTAGATCCAAAAGCAGATTTAGCTGAAATCTGTCCCTGAAGTTCCAAACTTGAAACCCTGAAAAATCCTATTCAGCTCACCCCTAGGCCAGAATGCATCCAAACTTTTATTGTCTTTTAAAATCTCTCAGTGACTTTAGTTCTGTTTCTACAGATAACTGGCTGAATTGTGGCCTTTAGACAATTTAGTAGCTGAGCACCTTGCTTATACTTCGGAAGAACTGGGGTTAAGAAACTTGATGGTCATCTGTCTGAAGTGGTCAATGGATCCTGCCTTCCGTGCAGTAAGAAGACTTGATCTCATACTCACTTTAGGATGGTCATCTCTCTTTTTGTAGTAGATTCATTGTTCCACTTCTCTTACCAGGCCTTATGACACTCATTCAGAAAACGAGAGAATTCTTCTTGAGGCTTCCAAGATTCAATGTCCATGTCTCCTATTTTCCTTAACAGCATTTCAGTCACCAAAATGGAGATGTTACACCTTATTCCTGAAGCAGATCTAACAAATGAACGAGTGATCTTTTGAGTGTCTGGGGACATGGCTGTGAGATGTGATGTTCCCCTACCTGGCTTGACCATATCAGATTTAGAAGATTTCTGTCCAGGGACTGAAGGGAGGGCAGGGAGTCAACATTTTTAACATCTCTTACTTAAATTATTTTACTGACATATCATTTTCCTTATACAAAATTGTTATTTAATGCTAACCAAGACTCTCCGAAGAGTCTTAAATGTTAGCAATGTAATAAAAACCTAACTGAAGCCATGGAAGTGTGCAGTTACTGAAACTATTTTTCTCTACTCCCTTCCCTTAACCATTCTGCAAGGGCTTGGAAAGCTGCTAATAGAACAGAACTCTGGCTGCAGATGGAAGGTGAAACACGGGAAGAAGAACAAACAAGATTGAAAATTGAGCTCGGTCTGGTGCATGTCTGTGTACTGGAACTTTAAATGGTCTCCAGATGAGTGGACTGGTACATTTTCCTTTTCAGCAAAACATCATGAACAATTCATTCTACAGGACACCAGAGCTTGCTGGCATCTGTAGGAGCAAAGCAGGTTTTAGCAGTAACTACAGTAAGAAAAAGAGGGGGGGGGGGAAGGAAGTCTAATGTTTTGGCTTCCTCACAAGGTATTTACATGCCTACTGTATTCTGGGCCAGCTGGTTACAATTAACCCTGTGCACTTAGACCCATTGGTTCAAACACGTTTTGGAGACATCTGCTGCACTATAGAAGGAGGGGAATGGGACTGGGAGGGAGATCAGTTTACAAAATATACATCAATGTGTCCAGATATTGTGACCAAAAAGGTACCCTGTCTGTCAAATACAGTCAAGCAAGAAGTTTGTCTGTCTGTTCCTATGCTCTTTATCATGCTTATGTAGCTAGGCCCCACAAAGCAGAACTCAACAGCTGTTCGTCTTTTTCTGAGTGGAATGTGTGTAGCATAGCATCTGTTGAGTCTAACTTCACCCACGTTTTGCTTTACATTAAGAAGTTGCTTGTAATTTCTACTGCTTCCATGAATATTTGTGGATGCAAGGTTCTTCTAGAAGTCACATGCAATCATTTTTGCAAAAGGTGCTTTCAAAAAGCATGTAGAGAAAATGTCTTCATAGAAGACTGGGAGATTTAATCAAACAAATTCTCTTTCATACAGCAATAGCACTTTTCACTTACAGTGCCTCCGATGGCAGCATAAAAATTTTTAATCTATTTTTCACAGATGAGATGAGGAAACTGAGGCAACAGGTCATGCAATTTACTTGGGTGAAATTGTTAAGACAGTTCTCCTGTGCAAGTATCATTTGTATGGGATATGCATTTTACATTAGTAAAATCAAAGACTTTGATGGATCATGCAGAGCTCCCTCAGGATTTTGGATACAGCATTACTCAGATCCATTTATGTGCAAGTAGAAAAAATCAACCCTAATAAGCATGGTTTGCTTGGCAAAGGTGTATCATTGCCACTGATGCACAGGCAGAGAAAATCCTTACACAGTTACTGCTCTTACAGCTTCATCTGTAGAGTTAAGAAGCAGAATGAGTCCGTGACATACAGATTTCTAGCACATTATTTTTACCCTTCTGGACTTGTGAAGCCCTTAACAGAGAAGAAGATGTTGCTACTAATTTTACAGCCTTCAGCTTTAAGAGATCATATTTTGAGAAAGAGAGGGAAGGGAAGTAACTCTTAGTAATTCCTGGTTTTGTTAAAAAGTTAAGGTTTTCAGTATTTATACTGTTGTCATGATACCATGGACACCTGCACATTTATCACTGTTAAGCTATTAAGCCCCATAGATTTAACATCAAACAGGATCACTCTAACAGAAATTTTATTTATATACTGTTGTGGGTGTGATAAAATCTATTTCTGGAGGAATGGGGCAGAGACATAAGGATGAAAACAGAGGTGTGATTCTCTTGCAGCTACTTACATCTGTATTAGTCAAAATCCCTGGTAAACTATCCAAATGCAGTTGTTCCCTTCCAGATAAACAGACACTGCGTGTAAACAAACAGCTTGTGTTAAGAAGCTTGTGTTAAGAATGTCAATCTAAATTGACAACTAATTAAACACTGCATTAGTTTTCACATTTATTTCGTTTAATTGCTTAGTGAATATTATCCTCATAAGTGTTTTGCAAGAAGGAAGTGTACTTTGCGAAACTCCAAATCCGTGACAGACCCAGAACAGTGAATGGCTCTTGACATCCAGGTATCTCCCTATCTGGTTTTAAAAAATAAAGTCTGCAGGTGCTTGACCTTGTAACTGATTATTCATGTATCATCCATAAAAACCAGAAGCAATAAATCATTTCCAACTCTGATGATCCTTTATAATACTTAGAGATTAAGAAGCAGGTTCCTATCTTAAAACCTTCTAAAAATAACCATTCAACAAGTGACAGAAGAGCCTCTGTCTCTTTTCTTTTGTTTTCCCTTTATGATCATCAGCTGTATCAGTGAATTTCAAATTAACTAATAGGTGGCACTGAGAACTCATTCAGAAATCAGTCTCTTGGAAACTGAACATGAGTAACGTTCCCCCCTTACGGGAGAAGGAGGGGTGGGCTTTGTGCCAGTTGAATGTGGCAATGATGGACCATGATCATAGGATTTACCTTTTGATGGAGACACGATGCTATGTAATTGAAGACTGTGTCTAGTTTTCTTCAGATGACTGAACAGTAGCAGCGCTTGTCAGCAGAAACTAACTCATTTTTACTTGATTTTTAAAGAGACTGAATATTCCAGAACAAGTCTGTCAAGTAGCTTTAGCACATGGAATATTGCAGCAGAGTGTGGTGTGTAGCTAAGGTTATGCAGACAGGGAGCCTTGAAAAGTATTCGATTTCTTTTGGAGCTGTCTTCAGGAGAAAGATGGCATCTGTTTCATTTCAAAGGAAAATTAAAATACATACCTTCTGAAAGACATTGGAGACTAGCAAGTGCTGCTTTTTCTCCTCCTGCTCTCATGCTGTGTGTCCTTAGAAGTGCTCATTTTTTCCTCTAGTACACTGTCTTTTGATGGTGTTACTCCAGAATAAAAGGAAAATTTGAACATTTATGTGGGAAATTCTAAGAGTATGTTTCACCTCATCCTTTAAATGCAAGTGAACAGATATGGAAAGAGCATCTGCTATTGTGCTGTTTGCATGTATCATATGATTAAGAATTGCATTTTTATTCTGTTGAATTTGTTGATGATTATAAAACAGAGGAGTGCACTACTTTTTACATTATTTTGTAAGTGAATTGTATTTGAAGTTCCAGCACTGGCTTCCATAACTGCTGGCTACTGTGATGAATGGCATATTTCCATATGGGGCCACTAAGGAAGAATAGCTAAGGAGTAGGTGACTTAGTATTTGGTCATTAATCCTTCAGGGAGGAGGTGATGACCTCAGATATCCTTCTTTTCAAGCTGAGTGAGACATTCTTGGGAGCTAAATCACGCCAGTGTAAGTCTAAGGTAGCTCTGCAGCTGCAAGGCACAATGCCCTGGACCTGCAGGCTGCAGATGGCTTACGTGGATGGCCAGGGAACGTTTTAATATGTATTTCAAATGGCTGACTATGTGAAAACCCAGATGAATGGTAGTCAGCATCCTTGAAGCTGACTCTGGATTTAAATGGTGAGGACAGCAGTTTGCCTGGGCTGCACGTTGCTAGACCCTAACCGGCAGCCTCCCTGCTCCTAGCAGTGAGTGCCAGCTGCTGACTTGCTTTGCTTTAAGGTGGCATTTTTCATTTAATGAGGAAAGGGACCATGGCCAAAATTATCTTTTTCTGAAGGCAGTTTGACCTAAGTTGTATTCTTTGGCATTTCTAATGGAAAATAACCGTAGTAGTGTATATAATATGAAAAGGCACATTTCATGGACTAAGTGCAGACCTGCCTACAGCTTTACAGCAATAATGACAGGTGTGAACAGGCATATTTTTTGTACTGATTAGTTCCATCTGGTAAGAAAATCTATTTTGTTGGTGGTGTCTTCTCTTCAGGATTTTCAAGGCTAATTAAGACCCAAACTCCACATGTCTGTTACGTGATGCTACGTGTCTGGGTTATTATGGGACCTGAAGATGGGGGTTTGGCTTTGGGTGCTTTGTTCATGTTTATACAGGTAGTAAGTACCCTAAGAATCCCAGTTTCCTTCTGTTGATGTGTTCCTACCAGCTTTAAAAAGCAGCTAAGATTTTAATGCTGCAGTAGGACAATTAGGGTAAGACCTAGTACCTCATACAGTACCTTACAGTAGCACCAGGCCAGATAGTCTAAAAGGGCTTTGTAATGCAGATACTTTCACTGGAACAAGGTGAAGCTGCATAGTGACATTGCAGGTGCCAAGGGTAACTGTAAAGGCAAATTCAAAGACCAGAAGTCTGAGTTCCCATCTCAGTATTCCCACAAGGTGATGGGATGTCTGGACCCAGGTTCTCTGCTGTTCTCTTCCTACTGTAATCTATGATTTACTTTCAGTGCTGTATATTCTTACAGAATAATGTTTAAATTCACTTTTATGCCCTTTCACTGGTATCAATGGGTATTTTGCACTGATGTGAGTAGCAAACGCCAAATGGTCAATCAAGATAACAGTTTATCAGCAGTTCCTTCCCTTAAAACTCAATCATGGAAGTGGGGAGAGTGTGATGGTTTAGAGCATGTTTCAATTAATATAGGTCTCTGAAGTTTAAAGGCAGTGTCTTGGACTTTATCTGAAAGAATATGGAACTGATGCAGACCTTGAAAATAGCTGCCAATCCCTTAACTTTAATGCACTCAATTTTTACATGGGCATATCAATAAAAACATGCAATATTCTTTTTTTATTAAGCAAGTACCGTTTTTCAGTAACAGATGGTACACACAACTGTGTAAGTCTTTGGTATGTGAGCTTCTATGTTTGCCAGGAGCATATAGGTGTAAGGCATTTTCCCACTTGCTGCGATATTGGCCAGATAATGAGTGTATTTCCAATAAACCAAGCCCCCATAGGAATTTACACGTACATTGATTTTGTTAAGAAACAGTTTGGCTTAGCCATTAACTGTCTTTTTTTAATAATCCTTCATTTTATATTGATACTGACAACAATTGTTCTTTAAAGAATTACTTAGAACCCAAAGGTTACTGAGAAAATATCAGACTCTCAATGTGCAGAGTAACAGCAGAGTCTTTTCCAGCTATTATTAAGTATCTCAGAAACTCATCTCTTTAGATTACTATTACAACAATGTAACTTTTCTTCTCCTAAAAGGACTTACTTGTGGATGCACATTAAGGAGAAAAGTCCTCAATACTACAGTTCAGATAGGTACCTTCAGAAATAAATCAGTCTCTTCATTCTTTTTCATGTTAAGGTATTCAGTGATAAAGTTTTGGGTTGGTGTCTTTTTTTTTTCAGGAGCATTTTTTTTTCTTTTGTCTCTGGAGGTTAGTGGGTGTTACCTGGTGAGGGTGATGTTGAAATTGTGCGGAGCATTTGAGGTCAAAATCAGCTTTGCTTTGTACCGTTTGCCTCCATCCAAAGTCAGAAATGACAGTTGAAGTTAGCCCTTAGGATTCTTATTTGCTGTTAGTATCAGGATCATTTGCATAGCTTTTATTAAAGCTAATCAGTGTGAAGCTAAGTGGGTGCTGAACATTTTGCCCTTTTGACATACTCAGTAACTCAGAAAAGAAAATGTGTAAACGTTACCATTTATTGACATATAAGATGCTAAAAGTCTTAAACCACTGAAGAAATAGAGCGTTACTGCACCTTTATTTAACATGTCTCTGTTTCTGTGCTTTGGGGCATTGTCCCCTAAATCTAAAGTCACAGAACAAGGAAGGGAAGCATTGCTGCTGAATGAAATACTGTCAAGCCCCTCCTGCTCAAAAAGCAACTAACACAAACATTTTTAAAAAGCATACTGCATCATCAGATTAATCCTTCAATATTCAGAAGTGTAGCTGACCTTTCAGCCCTTTAACTCAGAGGTTAGACAATTCTGGTAGACTTGTAAAGTCCAACACGTAGTCTTACTTGCTTGTGAGAGCCTCTGACTGAAGCTGCTTTTGCCACCAGATGAATGCAGCTGGGTCAAAATGCACCTACCAGGTTTTACGAAATCTTGACCCCATGTGATATGTTTTCACCTTAAAATATTATTTTTTGCATGCCTCTCTGACATTCTGCATACTGCTGTTCAACATCTTCCTAACAAAGTTAATGGGTTTATTGCAGATGTCTAGGAGCCACCATATCCTAATATATTTCTGGGATTGGGGGGTTTGTGCTGTACTTCCATCAAGTAGTAATTATTCTTATAATAAAATTATAAATATAAATCAAATTGTATTTGATTTTTTAAAAAAATTTAAGATTATTTTAAAACTTCATTCATAGAACCACAATGTTTCTGGAACACATTCTTGTTTAAGCAAGGCTTGTTTTGGATTGGTTTAAATAATTGTAACCAAGTTGGTTTAAAATCCCATTACATGTTATAAATAGTGCAGCCGCTTATGGTAGACAGACTATTCTTATGGCTAGATAATCCATTTCATGTTAGTTTGGAAAGCTCACACTGCAGACAGGGAAGAAGTCGTCTTGACCTTTTCTTTCATACTCAAAAAAAACCCCAAACTCACAGATGCGTCTGCACAGTCCTTGCGTCTTGTTCTGTAGGCCACATCTTCATCAGGTGGGAGAAGGGTATCATCAGCAAAGAACAGGAACAAAAGCAGCATAAATAGTAACATCCCTAACCAAAAGGTGGGTTTAGGTTTTCTCCAGCAGCAGGATTTCAACTGATGTGGAAATGATACAGCTTAATTGATTTTACTGGAGATATATTCGCACTGAACTTCAGCTGGGAATTGAACTCTCAGATTCTAAAACCTCTCTTTAGTGACTGTGTGTGCCCTATCAATAGCATTAAGAGGAAGAAATGTGAATTGGCAACAGAGCTGAAGGTAAATTAGGGTCAAGTCCTAGAATGGAGCAATGTACGTCATTGCTGTAGTGAGTAGCAAGCTTTTACATACATCATTAAAAAGCAATAAAGGCTCTGAAGTTGGCAGTTTCAGCAGGGAGAAATCCCCATGACTTGTCTTCTGTAAGGATACCTGAATCCTTATGCCCAAAATAGAAGAAAATACTTGCATTCCTTGAAGTGGAAGCAATATAGTTACAGAAAAATAATCAAAATAATCAGACCTTTTTTTTTTTTTTTTTTACATTTGTCCCTTAGATTTATTTCAGTCATGATTTTGTGGCTCTTAATTAAGCAAGACTTTCACAAATTCATAGAGATAAAGTCTCCCCATGGTACAAGAAACAAACCAGTCAAATGTGCTTGCATGTGTAACAAATTGTTACTACAAAGCTATTTTAAGCATGATAATTTTTCAGATTTTTTGTGCATTTTCTTAAAAATGGACTTTACCCTGTGTTCCATCATGAATTTAGAAATGGTGTCTTTTTAAAGACATTAGGGAGTGCTTTAGCTAGGTATATGGAAAAGCAATCCAAGTAAGGTGGTTGTTTTTTTTGTTTTATATAGTATGATTGTAAATTGTTTAGAGGGAAAGAAAAGGGACAGCTTTTTACTGTGCTTGCATAGCACTGTGCCCAGAGATATCCTTTTTGTCTCTTATATTTTGTCATAATACTATTTTTAAACATAAAATGTTAGTCATAACAAGTCAAGACTTTAGAAGTAGCAGTAGCCATGACAACCTTCACTCTTGGGGGTGGAGTACAAAGTCTTTCACTGCGTGACTGGACAGTGTGTGCTGCAGGTGACTGGATAGAATGTTACTCCATATAGTAAAAATGGAGTTTTGACTTCATTACATGACTTGACTACATGACAAAAAGTTATGACTTCATTAAAGACTACTTTTTCCAGGTTATGCAACAAATTAGCAGCAAACTGCAATTCAGGAAATTAGTTGTAAGTGCTGTGCTTTTCCATCAAACAATAGGTAAAGGAGACTGCTGTGCAAGCAAGGACTATTAAAAGGGGCATGTTTTGTGGAATTTTTTCTTTCTTTCTCTTCTCTGTTTTCTTCTCACATTCTGCTTCCTTTTCTTCCTTTCCTCTCTTCCTTTTCCTTGTTTTTCTCTCTTTTTTTCTTTTTTGTTATTCTGTCTTCTGCTTTTGATCATCTTCTGTACTGAACACACACTTCATGGCTGAAATCAAGTAGGCAATCATGTATGTATTGACTTAGGTCTTGGGGAGAGGGTTATGGATCACCTGAGGTGGCATTTCTGTTGCTGGCCTCTTGAAGCTGAGACTAATTGAGAATAACATGAAGTCAGAAACTGATACATTTGCAAAGTTGTTACTAAAATAAATTAAGATAAATTAAAGCATGGTTTTGTAGCACTCTGTTTAGGTATTAATGAATGTGGTTGGGAAACAACATTACGAGGCATTTAATCTTTATGCAGGATTTGGTTTTGTGGTAAGACAGTTGTCCACAGATTGCACAGCAGAGCTAAAACAAAGTAAAAAACAGGTTTTTGTTAAATGAATACTGCCTGTTCTGTTCAGTGTTTGAGAAAATTATAATGAAGCTGCAACTAGTGCAAAACCAGTAAAAGTTTATTTAACATAATGCATATGTACAGTTACATAGTAGAGTTATATAGTAATTTTAATTGTCATTTCTTGTATTTTTAATGTCTCCATAAATCCTTCATTATCTTTGAAAGAATTTTATGTATGCTGTTTAGTTTCTCTTTTTATATCTGAAATATACAAAGTTATGCAAACAGTAGTTTAGAAATAAAGATATAGACAGTATTTTAGAAGTAATTGTAGATTGTAAATAACTGATTAGAAATAAAATTTGTTACTACAGATAGAATTAACTATGGTTAGATTATATTATAATTAATTTCTAAGTATTAATTACATTTAAATATTTATATATATGCAATCAAGTAATAAATATCTTCAATTTTAGACAACTGCTTGATTACTTCTCTGAATTTTAACGAATTTTTACTTTTCAGGGGAACAATAAGAACAAAGCTAACCTGCGTTTTTTATAGCGTCGTTTGGAAATGGAATAGGAAAAAATTGTATCCAGGCAACAGCACTTTATTTTATAGGGTCTTAAGTCCACTTGCTCAACGTGAAGCCATTTTCTGAGCAAAAAAGAACATCTTACATGAAGCACTTGTTTTGTATGCTCTTTCTATATCTGCCTTTCTGTTAAACTGGAGAGTTCCTCCTCATTAATACACAGCTAACAGTGAACAAGTTAACAGTTAGTTAACTTGTGCCTGTATCCTTAGACGCGTAAGCATTAAACTATGCTGACAGCAGTGTGAAGTGCAATGGATTGACAGGCAACGGCCTCTGTACTTGAATGCGAATATTAGGCACTGGCTTTCAAATGGCAGGAGGAAATCAGAGTAAAAACCAGCTTTCCTTTGCTAAGGATCTGGTGGCATCTGCTTCTTGGCAGACATCAGCGCGAGAACCTTCTGTTCTTGCTCTGTTGAGGTGGCGAAGTCGCGGGGACTCCCTTCCCTGAGCCCGCGCATGGTGACCCTGTCCGCTGGGAGGGAGGACAGCAGGGAGTTTGCCCTCATACCCCAGAAACAGGCTTGGAGGGCAGGGAACAGGGTGGTAACGCATTGTGGACCGTGACAGTTAATGAAGTTGTGTGTGCTAAGCGAGACACCTGGGAAATTCCAGGGGGGAGGAAGAATTTGGGCAAGAGCAAGGTTCACCAGGGCATTTCAGATTATCTGGTGTGGGGAAAACTGGGCATGGCAGGCCTGCCCCAAGGGAAGTAAAGGATAGCTTGGCACTCGCTGTCAGTACCGGCTTCTCTGTCAGCCAGGTCAAACGGGTCTGTATTGGAAAGACCTACAGAGGTAACAATCCGGCTTGTGATCCAGCATCTTCCATTAGAGTTTGATTTTTGTTCATTTGTACAAAGTGAGAGAAGAGGTAAATCTGGCCCCAGGAGAGGTCCTTGTGACTCTTGTGGTGCACAGACCAGTTACGACCACTTACAAGCCGACTAATAAGATGATTATAATAGTACAGTTTATAATTAGTTATGTAATAACCCTTATTTCTTTACTGAACTTGGGCATAATAATGCTTTCCTGTATATTTGACTTCACACCCATATGACAGATCAGTAACTTCTGTTTGAAGGCAATCTTCTCTAAGGTGTTAGAGCATATAGTGTGTGAGTGTGTGAGAGGTAAGCATGTACTGCATTACATTTACTTTAAAGGCTGATGTATGTCTCTGATTTTGCTTTTGAGCTGTGGCAGATGTGACTCCTATGTTTCGTTCTGTTTGGCATTGGTATATCGCTGCAAGTCTGTGACACTCCACATCTAAATCTATCCATGATAGAGCTATGACTTCCAAGAATACTTTTTGTCAGGACTACCAGCTTTTGCTGTGGCTTTTCTGAAACACTTCTAATAAAGTTCTACTATTTAATTTTTTCATTTCCAAGACTGTCCCTTGGACTTTGAAGTCTTCTTTTTCTTAACTGTAAATCCAGCTGCACCGGCATAAAAGAAACCTGTGTCATATACTAAGAAAAATATGCATCTGGAGGGCAAAAAATGGGAAAAGGATAAGTACAGGGATATACTGAGATCCTATGCTTCATGGTGCTAAAGGTTTCATTTTTCTTGAAAGAAATAACCTAGTCTTCTAGGAACTAGTAGTTTCAGATAATTTTTTTAAATAAAATGCACAGACATTTTTCTGAGTATTTCAGAATGGCTCAGGAAGCTCATTAAACAGCCTATGCTAGGGTACAACAGTGGAAAAAAACCTGCTCAGAATTAAGTTATATTTACTGATGGGAAGTCAGTATACTTGTCTCTTAATGATTCTAAAATTATAATGCAAAATATCCTGTAGTTCTTAAAGGAGAGTAGAATTTCCATTTTTTCTTATGTTTTATAGACTCTTGGGAACACCTTATTTTGTAACTTTGGAAGAATTTACCCGTATTTTAACTCTTGTCTGAAATCTTTTTATGAAATTCTACCTCATTGAATGCTTATGACAAAGCCACACAGTGAATTTAAAACACAGATGATTTATTATTGATCATGACCTTCATTCAAAAGTTGCTAAACTTTTTTCTTGGCAAAAGTGATAATGTTGAATTTGCGTATCTTTACAGAAATATGCAGTATGCTGTATGTAGCAATCCCATGAAAATCACACGTTATCTATTCTGAAACACTCAGGCAAAATTGCCTCTGAAAATGATGTATTTTTAATTGAGATTTTCCTAAAAATGAGTGGAAAATTGTTGATAAAATAAGGCTAGTCAAAACCGAAAATTGACTTCTGGTTGTCCATGCCCGCTTTCTCACAGTTTTGAAGGTATGAAGCGTCTGTCCTTGGGCAGTATTTGCTTCAGAGACTCCCATTTCCCACCTACACTCTTTGCTTTGTAACTGCATGTGTGGCTCTGCACTGCACTGCATAGAAGATACAGCATAGACTCAGGCCTGGGGCATTAATTTTCAGCCTAGGAGGGCTAGGTTTCGTTTTTACGATGTACAGAGATCTAGAGCAAGTGCTGTGATAGCTTACTGAGTTCTATATATTTATTCAGATAAACTATTTTCTTGCGACATGTATGACTCCTATGAACCATGGAAAATTGTGAGGGAGATGTGGGACCTCCATTACTGATAATCTCGCAAGACAACAATTTAGTCTTAAGCTAATTCAAAACTTCAGCAGAAGAGAGAGAACAGACCTGATCTGCTGCTCCTAGTGAGGAACCGATGAGCTGCATTCTGTATAACTGAAATTATGGAGATCATTCTGAGCCTTGCAAATGATGAATTGCAATAGGGAAGCTGAGAAATAGCAGAATGTTAAATCACTGTCTCAGGACTTTCCTGACAAACATGCACCTCAGCTTGAAAGCAGTCCGCAATTGATTAAACTCTTTTGCACAGTGCTATGTTAGAGAGGCTATGAAAAAGCAGATACCTCTTCCAGAAAACAAAGCAGAATTTAAAGCCTCTCCAGGGCTGAGAATCCAGTGTCATCATTATCTTAAGTGAAAAAGTTTTTGTAAGGTGAGAACAAGGACTGATAGTTTCCTGAAGCAAAATTCTATTTAGTATAAAGAAAAGACGATTCAAGACTAAAAGTCTATGCTATAAAGAAACAAAAAAAGACTTGTCTGTCTAGGCTTTTATGTCATCAGCTGTCACAGTGGGTCTCTGTAGACAGAGGACTTTCTGCAGAGAATATGATCATAAAGTTATTTCTGTTTTGCAGATAGTGGTAGGAACAAATTTGAGGTGTGTTTTCGATTTAAACCTGCTTTACGAAAGCACAATGGTTCCAATTCTTACACTGCTGCAAAAGCAATGTGAAACAATATAAACTATGTACAGGAAAAAAAGTGGAAAATCGGTCCTGTAACTTGATCTGATGCTTACATGTTTGAAGAAATTGCTTCAGGAAAGCTGTGTTAAAAGGATGTTTTTGGATTCTGTATAGCAACAGCTGGACATAAACCAAACCAATTAATGTAAACTGGTATAACATAAGATCTGTGAATATGTTTTTACATGATTTATTAAGGTCATTAAGTGACCTGTCTGAAGGTGGTTAAATAACTCAGCGCTGGTAATGAGGTTAACAGAGTTTGATCTTTAAGTCACCAGCTTATATCAAAATGAATTGTGTAGGTGGAGCTAAAAGTAAGGATGCTTTTGGTCTGCGGCAAAGCATTCTGCTGTCCTGCTTATCCTTACTCAGAGAAATGAAAAAACAAAACCACATTTAGGGAATTAATTAGTCTTCTAACTTCTAGGGGTATTGCTGTGAACAGTGAGATAGCAGCTTATAAACAAGCTTCTGCTGTTAACAGTCTGAGTGTGTCTGGGCTGTTGTAGGGATTTGTCCCCCTGAAAAATCAGTTTCTGTGACAGTTTATTTGAGTCTTCTATTAAAAAAGAACGAAGAGTTATTTCTAATGGGTCTTTTTGATAGCATCCTTGGGTTTGTGTGTTCGGGTGTGTCAGAAACGTTAGCAGTCAGTGCAGGGTTTTGCCTGTGCTGTGTTAGAAATGGAATCTGGTAACATAGTGTAATTCCTGGGCTTTTGCTATTTGTGACATGGATTTGTTTGTGTGATATATTAGTGTACAATTAAATCAATACCCTGATTCAACACCTACAGAACGAGAGCACTGTTTTTCAAGTTACGTTCCCCGTGGGCCAGTTTCATAAATTGAAATTGCTTGCTAATGAACTTGGCTTTTTGTGGAGTGGGGGCTGTTCTGCAATATTGTTTATAGACTCAAGGTTTCTTTGATATTCAAATGGATTGGTATTGGCGCAAGTATATTCTAATGTTTGTTTACACTGCAGAATTCAGAATATATTGTTCTTTTTTGCATTTTCCACATAGAGCTGGCATCTATTGACCCTGGGTGAATTAATTGGTATGTGAGTCAGCATTTGCTTGACTTTCTCAGGAAAGTGTAAAGAACCGTACTAATTATTTTTGTTTCAGCAATCAGATTCCACAAGACTGTTAGTTCCACATTCCTTTTATTCTATTAAAATATACTATTTTAACTTCTGGAGAAGAATCCTGCACTGTTCATTCATCTGTAAAAGTTCTTAGACTCTTGGTTCATGGGAATAGAAAATTTAGGGATCTAAAATCCCCGTTTAGTATTTTCAGTTATATAGGAGGTATTATTGTAACTAGACAATTAATTCCCATTAAAGCTAATATAATTTAGGAAAATTAATCCAACCTGTGTATATTTAGTTACCTAAATATCCAAGCAAGTTTTAACCTTAATATCTATAAAAATTCCTGGAGCTCAATACCCATGAAACTGAAGCTGTTCAGCTTTCAGTAATGAGATGCTGTTAGAGACTTACTAAGCAGTAAAGAATTGGTACAGAATGCTAAGATGAGAGAACTGTGAGCTGGGACCTCCTGGTGGCGTGGGTAGATATGATATGTGGAGGCACTGCATCATTTTGTTACAACGGCATCTTTTTACCTGTCAGGAGGTAAAGGAAGTGTTTATTGTGACACTCACTTTTCCATCAATCTTTTCAATTTGTGTAGTGAAGTGGAACTGTGGTGTTTACTTTCAGAACTGAAATCCTGTGGATTTAGAAACTGGCCCAGAGTTTGTAGGTGTTTTCTGCAGGGCATGTTGTGCAACGTGTCCTGCATATGGGATGTAGAGCATGGCAAGGCCTGTTGTGTAGGTGATGCTTCAGAGTTTTTTAGTGGGTTGGCAGTCAGCTGTTCTGGGACCCTAGCATTATCTCAAGGTTCTTTCTAACATACTCTAAGATTGAAAATACTCCAAAACCTAGAGTGAAGTTATGAGATTTCAAGTATGTCATGGGGAAAAATGTGGGGAAGTTATTTTGGACTAGTAACTTTGGGTTGGTATTTTTTTCAGTTTTACTTACAAGCTGTGTGCTGCTCTCTTCATTTGGGAGGAAGTATGTATATTCTGATGAGCAGCTGTTGAACTGTTATATGTTAGGCCACCTAGTTAATTGCTGATCACAACACAAAACACCACCAAGGATCAGGGAAACTGAATCAGGGACTTGGCATCAAAAATCACCAAATAAAATCAAAGGCCATCAGATGTGCATGGTTGGACCATTGTACGTAGTGCAAAAGCTAAGATAATGGAAGGAAAAAAACTCTCACCCCACTAACTGATTGAGGGAGGTCCTCCCTATGGTTTGAACTTAAAGCAGGGAAATCCTATACTTTTTTGGGGAAACTCTTGCACAACTTAATCCATTATCAGTCTGTGTTTCTCCAAAAGTTGTAGCTGTTTCTCTGACCCAGAGGCTTCACATGCACTGCATGCACAAATAACAGGTATGAACAAAACTACTCCTCTTGCAGGAAGTCTGTGAAACAAAACCGATAATAATGTGTTGCTAAGACCACTGCCAAGTGCTTAGCTGAAGGTGAGACTGCAGATGTTGAAATGCTCTTCCAGTTCAAGGTCTTGCAAAAATTCAGCTTTCGTTTTGTTGCCAGAAAGTTCTCTTCCACCATAAAAATAAACACAGCAGACATTTGAGACAGTGGAGAGCGGCTAAATGCATGGTATAAAAAACCCAAGTTTGTACTATTTCAGATTCCAAGTGTTACTGTAAATTTCATACTCAAAGGAAAAATATCTTATCTAGTGGTTTATTTGAATTTACTTCCTGTGCAACTACAGGAAGTACTTTGGTAATTTCTCTTCACAAAATTCCTAACATTAGTACTGCTGAAAGACAGTGTTATAATCATGTTACACAGCCAGACAGTGCACAGCGGGATTAATTTGAAACAGAAACAAACATTGAATCCATTCAGGATATTGAATATTTACTTGGGAGGTAATCCTTGTCCAGGAGCTTTAGATAGTGCTCGGATAGAAAAAAAATGTTTTGGGTCTGTGTAAGACTGAGGAAAAACAATAACCTGAAACTTGCTTTAGGTTATTAAAGAGAGGGAAAGAGTTCAGTTAAGGCCATGATAGAGCATTTTAACACAGTATTTACATCATTTAGATCCAAGTTAACAAATAAATGATTGCTGCTTTTCCAACAAATACTCTGTTGTATGTGACTATTGTAATAGCACAAGAAGATCCTGATCCCTCTGTAGAGCGCTAGGGATTTTTTGTAATAAAAATCCTTATTCCTGAATCTGTGGCAATCCCTTTCTTACTTAGTTTTTACTTAATAGAATTATTTTAATTCAGCTGGTGCCTATCTGGAAACTGTAACTCAGTCACAAAAGGAAGACTAGAGTGTGGAGCATGTGAAGGATTCAGCTCTACGGACAACCCTCCCATGGCTTTGAGAGTGCTGTGTCAGCATTATGAATCACAAAGATCCTCCTGAAAGCATGAGCAACACATCTTTCCCTTGGCAGGTGTGACTGGGTCGCGTCCTTGGTGCTGCAAGTCTCAGGGCAGGCTGCTTAGAGCTAGTGCTGTCTTTCATAGAATCACAGAATGGTAGGGGTTGGAAGGGACCTCTGGAGATCATCTAGTCCAGCCCCCTGCTAGTGTAGGTTCACCTATAGCAGGCTGCACAGGAACGCGTCCAGGTGGGTTTTGAATGTCTCCAGAGATGGAGACTCCACCACCTCTCTGGGCAGCCTTTCATCTAGCCACATTCAAACCAGTCCTTTCTCGCTGCCTGAGACATTTCGCAAAGGTGGATTCAGCTCTGTGTTGAGCTGTAAATGGAATATAGATCTTCAGTTTATAAAAGAAAGGTGAAATTTCCCCCGAGAAGAAATTGTTCCAGTCTCTTTCAAACAAATTGTACTAGAAATTTTCCCTCCTGTCCAGTTTAGTTGAAATGTAAACCACAGAATAAGGATAATTTTGCACATTCTGTTAATCTGTTAGCAATTTTGCTCATATTGCCTCCCTACCTGAAAACCACCTGTTGGCTGCCATTTTCCATGCTCTCTGGGCCTTCCGCCCTCATGTTTAAACCGCTTGGACTGGTATTTTTTATGCTGGTGAATATGAGCTGCACAGCTCCATGCTTACATTGCTGTTTCAGGTATTCTTTTCCATTTTAGATTTGTGTAGCTGAAAAATCTCTGCATGCATTGGCATTTCTTTTGCTCCATTTAAGTTGTTTTATTCTTGCTTCTAGAAATTTCTCTTCAGTTTTCTGTTTCTGTACTGTTCAGTATTCATCATTCGTTAGTTTGGTACCAGTTGCTTTTCTTTATCTTTTTTTTCTGGAGCTTTGAATATTGTTTCTGTTGCCTTTGCAGTTCTGTTCTGTGTGGTTTTCACTCGTACTTTTCAGTAGATACCTCTTTCATTTCAGAAGTTAGAAAAAGTAAAATTTTAACCTGTATTTATTGGGAACAATATTAATGGCAACTTTACTGACAGTTTGAGATTTGTAAAATGACATTGTAGGTTTGAGAAGTATTGTAGAACTGCCCTTGAACCTAGCTTGAGACATTTCTTAAAGAACTGACAAAGACAATACTTGCCTGGTTGAGATTTTTAGCATCTGAAGAGAAAGAGGATGTTATAGTGAACTTCTTTGAACTGCCTGTTTTCTCCAGAAGTGGGGCTAAAGTGCACTCATAATCCATAGTGGAGAAAAAAAGGAGGAAGGGAGGAAATAGCAATAAATCCTACATGAAGGAATAAGTGCTTTGTTTCATTCTGTATCTAAGAGACTGACCTGTCCCACGTCCTCACCCTGTCTAGCTCCCTGGCTGGTTTGTACCTCTTGTGTCTCTTCAGGATGACTTCCTCTTTTTCTCTCTCTCCTCCTGTTTTTTTCTTTTATTTTCTTTTTTTTTTTGAAAGGGCTTCCGTGTAGGAGAAGCATAGCATGCGTGGCAGATCAGCTATTAGTAACAGTGACCTGAAAATCTCTAAGCCTTTGGGCTTTCAGATGCCAACAGCTCTGCTATTTCAAGGGCACTGAGAGTATTAATGAGCACATGTGAAGTCTTTGCAATGTCACGTGGTTGATAGCACTAAGTCATGACTAGCAGCAGTCTCTCCATCTAAGCTAATGCATTTCAGCCATTCTGGGACCTTTCCTAGGCAGAGATTATTAACCCTGGATAATGATTTCATTGTATGAGCAGGTGATCTCTAAAAGCTTGAAACCAAACACATTTGCCATTGTAGGGTTAAACAGGATGTGAAATTAAACACTGAAGTGAAAGTGTAGTGTACACACATAAACTCTGCAAAAGGTGAACCCAGAGAGAATTATTTTCATGCACAAAGTCTGCAGATGCTCTTTAATTTTCTATTACATAATGACATTTAAGCATCTACTGCTGTTTTTAATTTTTGTTTTATAGCTGCTCTCTGAAAAGTCTTTATATAGCCCTTATAAAGTTCTAAAAAATGTTTCAGTTTAATAGTGTTAGATGTTAGCAGCATGATGAACTTGAAATAAATCAGTGGCATGTCCAAGAAGAAAAAAAATGCATCACCATCTGTAACAAGGAAAGAGCTCTGTCCTGGTTATGAAACGCAGCTCAAAGATAGCACTCACTGAGTCACAGCTCTACCACAGTTCATATAGCTGATGTACGTGAAGCTAAACTGTGTTCAGAGATACATCCTACAATTTTTCAAAGGAAGTATCAGCTCAGTTCAGGTTCAAATACAGCGCCTTGCAAAATGAAGCTGCAGCATGGCTCATCCCAAACAATCTGCAGACAAACGTAGTAACTTTTAACATGTTTCTGCTAGCTACAGCAGACAATAGCATAGTATGTTCTATGTCTTTAAAATAATCAGTGTAATCACATAATGGTGGTATCTCCAAGAAAGTAAGATCTTCTATATCATCATCTTGAGTATCAAAGAATAGTTATGAGATATCCCTGTTGTCAGTAGTAGCTGGCTCAATTGACAACAGCAATTACAGGCTGTACACCTTTTTTATGTGATTTAAAGTTTAATCAACACTGAGTTATTTTAAGGAACTGTCTGCAGTACAGTTTCGGGGTAATGGTGGCCCTGTGAAGACAGGAGGAAAGTATCTAATCCCAATGTAAAAAGAAGAGAAAGCATTCTACTGGAAACTTTTTTTTTTTAATCATTAAGAATATATATTGTGAATATATATTGGATACATTTTTCATCCCAAAGTCTAAATAGGGATCCTGAATGAAGGAAGAAATGCACTGCAAATACATTAATGTTTTACAAAGGAGAGTAGCATTATTCCCCTTTCTCTGAGAAACTAATATGCTGACAGGTGAAATAATGTGCCCAAAGCAATGCAGCACTGGTGACTGGCTGAGACTTGAGACAGGTATTCAAGTTTTTCACTGTCACTTTACAGTAGCTTTCCTGAATTTCTGCTATGTGCATGTTATATATGTAAAGCAAACAAATATGATGACATAAGATTGGTGGTTATAATATGTTTGTTGCCTCGTGTATGTGTAAACGTTACAGACATAACATTTAATATGTATTTTTGCATGTTAATTTATTCTTCCTTTTCTGTGAAAGTGCTCGCTCTGTTGAGTTCGGATTGGGTAAAAAGCATTGTCTCATGTATCTTTGCAACTCTATATTTGACGCAAGTCGCATAGAAATACAATCAAACTGTGCAGCCAAAGAGTCTGAGGCTTTCAGCGCATCTTCTCCTTCTGTCTCATCAGAATAGCAAATTGCATATTTTCTGTGCGGGACCTTCAGTGTTTGTGATTTCTCTTTCCTTACTGGCACTCCTGCTGCACATAGATAGTTCACCAGAGGTGTAGTCAGTAAAATATTTCAATAGCTGGGATCAGTGGCAGATAGCTCATCTTTTTTTTTTTACAGATATTTAAGGGATAGAGACCTGTGAGAAGGTGGAAGAGACGCATCTGCAGTACAGAGAAGCTGGGATTTGAAGAAGGGAAATGTAAGCATGTGTAATGGCTGAGAAGAGTACTGGGTAACCTATGGACAGTAAAAAAGCTGCAGGGGAAACTCAGGGGGAAGAATAGAGTTCAACAGGCATTGGACCTTGGATTATTATTTTACCATAGGCTAGTGGTACAGTATGGCCAGATAAAGGAGCTGCCTGTAGCTGAAAATTTTTAGGCCTGAATGGGGCTGTGTGTCAAATACTCTTATAGTCCCTGCTATCTTGCATCTTTTACAGAGAGACCTTTTAAAAATGCCCCGTGCCTTCTATTTGGAGTAAGAAGAGGTTAGGCAGCAATTACTTCAACAGAGGGGAACTTTGTGCACAAAACCCATGTCATAATACATTTTATATCAGGACTGGGACTATTCCAAGATGCTTCAAAAGTTATCCACGAGATTGAGCGATTTGTTCTTTCTTTCTTCTTGCATCCTGTTATTTTTGTTCACGGCATTGTATAATGTCTCTCTTGTGACTCGTGGCTTATCGGACATCTTCCTAAACAAAACTAAAACAGTTCAGGCTGACCTGATAATAAATTGGACAAGCTAGTAATAAATGCTACTTGTGTGGGAAGTGTGAGCAAGATCGTTTGTGTAAGACT
The DNA here is from genome assembly GCA_013398915.1 of Dromas ardeola. Lineage (NCBI taxonomy): Eukaryota > Metazoa > Chordata > Aves > Charadriiformes > Dromadidae > Dromas > Dromas ardeola. The sequence continues at coordinate 98,871 of VYZM01020580.1, forward strand.
GAGTTACGGTACCTCGGAGAATGCCCCTCAAATCCAAACACTGGGGAGGACGCCATGTCAGGATGGATATATGGCTGACAGCATACCTGGGACTTCTCGGCTCTTCAGCTGCCATTGAGAGTGTTTGTAGAAAAACAGAACCAAGTTGTGGTTTGGATAGGGTTTTTAAACCTTTCTACTGCTATATTGGTAGTATATTTATTTTCTGAGAGAGAAATTTTTATAAATCCTAAAATTGTACAATTGTAATAAAAAAGTGAAACAAATTTTGAATGAAGACACATTTTACTTCTGAGTTGTTGCAATAAACCTGTATCTATGCCGATTTCGTGCAGTGATGGTTATTATGGTCATTGTACAAATCTCTATATGATGTTCTGTTTACTCTCTGTACAATCCCAATTTAAGTCTAACACAGCAGTGTAGTTTTTTTATACGTGAAATTAATCACAGGTAGATTTAAAAAATAAAACGTATGTCTACTACTTCGCTTGAATAAATGGGTTCATATGACTTAGTGACCTTTCTTGGCATGAATTCACCATTTCTTCAAATAATTAGTGCTCTTTTAAGTAAAAAAAAACCAAAAAAGTTCACTCTTCACTGATTTGAGGGACCGGTTTTATCTCCTGGTGTTTTCAGCAGGCATCACTATTGGAGAATACAACTTTTAAAAAGGTGGGTTTTTTTTTCTTTGAATGTGTGTAATTTTGGATCCTAGCACTCTCTTTTTTACTTTATTCAATGCATACTCACAGTTTATAAAAAGTATAAGATGATGTACTGTGCTTCTGAAACTTTATATTAACCTGTGGTGCTTGGTGATTATCGGCCAGCAGATTTCTTTTTCTGCATGTGTTTTGAGATGATGCCTCTGTAGTTCTGTACTGCAGTTGTGGCCTGGGGATGCCCTGCTGCTTCAAAAGCTTTTTTTCTCTAAATATTTAATTTAAGCCAAGGTAATTTAGGAAACTTGTGCCACTGGCATTGCCACTGAAATTGGCGTAATGCGGAAATCAGCTTAATGAGCCTGAAGACAAGAATTTAGGTCTGTTTTTGCATGCATTAAATGCGTGCAACAACTGCTCACCTGTCAGGAAATACCTTATATTCAAATCACTGAGACCTGCCAATTGCATTGTAGCAGAAAGCAATTAAAAGTTAGTTTAGCAATGACCCACACAGTGAAAATATTATCCTTCATCTCTTCAACAATATTTTTTTTAATAGAAAAATGGTAGTATATGTGTGTGGTCTAAGGACATATTTATGTATTTACACACCTTTTTTTTACACGCAGATATAAACCAAAGGAAAAGTCCTGAGCAATTGCTACAGCAATAAGTAATAATTCTATCTCATATTGTATAAAATGTTATATGATTTGGTATGCTGCATTTCTGTGCATAGTATTCTACTGGACTCGCCTGGGAACAGAGTCTGAAGCTTAAATATAAATTTGTGGTATATTTTCTACAGCAATCAGCATGCTTTTCATCAAAATACTATTCATCTGTGTGGATCGTTTTTACCACAGATTACCACAAACTGCTGTTGCCTTCACAGCTTACAAATTAATTGGATTGGTCAAAATTTTGTTGCTGTAGCGGAAAGGCTTGATCTGTTCCCTTAATGGTAATTGATTTAGGAGTGCAGACACATTGCTTATGATTTTCAAATGCAAATTTCACTTGAAAGTTTTAAATTCTAGAGTTTTTACGTATTCTGCTAGATGATTTGTGCATTTGCTTTCTTTTTTTGCCCAGAAAAATCAGCTATCTAGCCACTGCATTTTCTAAACAAATAAATTGTTCTTGTAGTAATGTTGCACTAATGATCACTTTAAATTTAGATCTTTCCAATTTGCCTTCTCTACCAAAAGATTCTTAAACTTCCCTGAGCTTTATTTTGATGCCAATGCATCCTATTCTTGTTTTCGGCAGGGATCATCTAATACATCCAGTCTGGTACGATATACAAAATTGGTACTTCACCATATCTACTTTGTATATACTGATGTTTCCACACAAACAATTCTTATATTACAGAAATTTCCGTAGTCCTAAGAACAGGGTTGTAGTCCATAAACACAGCTAGAGGCAGACAAAAAGGACATGAGATGGTCATTATGGCTTGGATGGGTATACTCTTCCCTGGGTAAAAAACTGCCTGGGTGGCCAGGCCCAAAGAGTGGTGGTGAATGGAGTTAAATCCGGTTGGCGGCCGGTCACAAGTGGTGTTCCCCAGGGCTCAGTATTGGGGCTGGCTCTGTTTAATATCTTTGACAATGATCTGGATGAGGGGATCGAGTGCACCCTCAGTAAATTTGCAGATGACACCAAGTTCAGCGGGCGCGTTGTTCTGCTTGAGGGTGGGAAGGCATTGCAGAGGGATCTGGACAGGCTGGGTCGATGGGCTAAGGCCAATGGTATGAGGTTCAACAAGGCCAAGTGCCGGGTCCTGCACTTGGGTCATAACAACCCCATGCAGCGCTACAGGCTTGGGGAAGAGTGGCTGGAGAGCTGCCTGGGGGAAAAGGACCTGGGGGGGTTGTTCGACAGCCAGCTGAATATGAGCCAGCAGTGTGCCCAGGTGGCCAAGAAGGCTAGTAGCATCCTGACCTGTATCAGGAACAGTGTGGTCAGCAGGACTAGGGAGGTGATTCAGGTGGTGCCACTGTGCTTACAGGGCCATGCCATGCTCCCACCGCGCTGGGCGCTGCTGACCCCTGTTGCTGCCCGTGTACATCTGGCCCTGGCTCAGCTCGCTACCCACCAGCACCCAGGGCTGTCCCCTAGAGCTGCTTCCCCAGGCAGTGAGGTCCATGATAAAGATGATGAACAGTTGATGAGATTCCAGGGCAGACCCTTGAGGAACTCCAGTTGTTAACAGTTTATAGGTAGGGTATGAACCATTAGGCATAAGCCTGTGAGTCTGATGATCCAGCCATTTTTTCACTCATCTACTCGTTCATGCAGACAGCAGCATCTCAGCCTGGTTACTGGGATGCTCTTAAAAGCCTATGTAAAGTTACTTAGGTGACATCTGCTGTGCTTTCTTCATGCCCAGATTTAATCCTCCTGCCACATACCTTGTGGATACCTACAAAAGAAGTGAAGATTTGCTGTGTCTTAGCAGCAGCAAGCTCTGAAATGAGTACCAGAATGCCTTTGACTGAGTAAGCGCAGTTGATCATTTAACTTCTCAAGAGATATAGATTAATAGATTTTTAATGGGTAATTAAATTAAGAAATGTTATATAATTAAGTTCATGGGTCATGAAGATTTTTTTTGGGAAAAAAACCTAATTTTTTTTTCCTGTGTATTTAGTTACTGTAGCTCTTTCTGGTACCTTTTTAACTGGGAATCACCCAGTAAAACCTCACTGATGCCATGGTAAGGCAAACCAGACCTGGTGGTTTTTGATATACAGATATGGAGGGACTCACACATTCTGCATTTGTAATGTTACCTTCTACCCTTCTTACCTTACTTTGTAACCTGCACATATTAACTGCTGACTTAGTTCGCAGTGCTGTCAATATTGTAATGGAAAAAGGGGGTTGGGAACCAACTTGTCACCAACCTCCAGAGCAAGGTATCTTCTATAGGGTCTATTAAAAATATGACATACATAGAAACTCTGTAAGGCACAAAGTCATCGCATGAAGAAGAGCATGATTTTCTTCCCTGGTGCAGATTATCAATATTACAGAAAAACTTGCATGATGAAAACAGTTCTGAGATAGGAGAGAATTTTTGTGGAAAAAGCTGAGAGCAGCCTACTTAAGTATGTACTGTTCTGTTCACGCAAATTTCTCCTGTGAACTGGATGATCTTAGCCTCTCCTTTTGGACCTCCTCCACTTTGTGTGAGTTCCTCCTTTTCCCCTTCCCTAGCCTGCAATTGTTAATTCGTCCGAGCATAATTTTTTTACTGAACAGCTAAGGCTGTGAGATGCCAGAGACCCACATTTTAGTCTCTTTTATATAAGAGAGTCTCTGAGTGAGCTTGCAGGGTCATTTTTTGTGTCCAGTTTTGAACAGAATATCTATCCTGGCATGGAGAAAACATTTCTTGGGTCATAGAATGGTAGAATTCACTGGTAGAATCCTGTAAAAAAAAAAAAAAAAAAAAGTCTTTTTGGCCAATTGGCATTATCTGTCAGACTGTTTGAGAAATGCCTTAACATCTCTAAATTTACTGTATACTGTACTGGCAGTTACTATTTATGGTTATCATTCACATGCCCTAAACTATAAAAATCTGCATTTAATAAAGGCAGTGATCTTGTGGGTTCCCAACTGTCTTTACAAAGGGCATCTGAATGATCAGAAGCTATTATGTGGAAGAGATTCCAGGGAAGAACAAGACATTGTCAGGCTGTATCATTTGAACTGTTTAAACAGAGATCGGATCAGTCACCTCCTTGATTGTCTTACACAAGGTGCCCAGTGTCATAATAGTGTCATTTTTATTGCTTTTGTCTGCAGTTTGCAGGAAGCTGTAAAGCTCATGTGCAATGAGGAACGTGAGAGGTTTTTGGGTTTTAGGCATATCCTTGGACAGTTTGATGCTACAGAAGTTTTCCTGCATTTTGCCTGTCAAAATGAAGGTATACATCTCCTCAGCAGTAGTGCCTGGGGAATGTCAAGCCTAGGGAGTGTCTTGATCAATTGACCTAGCATGATGATGTATACTCTGCATAAAAATAGTCTTGGCTTTACCCAGGCAGAGTTACAGCTCAAATACGCAAGACAGAGAGAAGTTGAGGAAAAAGTAGGTATCACTCTTCACACAAAGATCAGGGACATAGAAACATCAGCAGCCTCATTTCAGGAAATGACTAGCTCTGTCTGCTTGTGTGGTTAGTGCATCTTATCCCAATCCTGCAGTCTTTTAGAGGTAAAATTTCTCTGAATTTTAAATAGGAATTTTTCCTGTGTCAGGACAGCAGCATTGGAACTTTCAATTGTTTTGTTCTGGTTTATTTTTACAGCTTCAAATTTTATGATGACTGTAAAATTTATTGTTGATAAGCTATTCAGGGCATAATATCCTTATTTTAAACTGGTTTTCTTCCCACAGTATAAGAGAAGAAAACACTCATTTGCAATTCTAACCATTCATTTTGCTCTGTTTGACAGAAGCAACTTCATATGTTAAAGGAAAAGGGAACTGGAAAAACCCCAGCTTCACAAAAGAATGTTATACAGCAAATAAGAATTAGAAACTTATCAGTTACCCCTAAAGATAAGTACAATGTTTGTTACAAGAGCAAATTACATGCTCTTTTGCATTAAGTACAGTAATTCCGTCTTCAGTTTCCTCGGTAATTTAAAGTAGCATTATCCCTCAGAGTGGCTGTGCTGTGGTAAGATAAACTTGAGAATGAAAAGGAAACTGTAGAGCAGCAAAGGCTTCTCATCCTCTCCACTTTCTGCTAAATAAAGTAGGTCATCAGTCATGAGAGTGGAGTGCACTGCCAGGTTATCTCAGCAAAGGACTCCAGTTGTGGTGATGATGAAACTGTAAAAATACAAAGTCAGGGTGGCTTGTGGCGGAACTGATGCACGAACAGATTTTAGTGTGGTATGTGGTGATTGGAAATGAAAGCAAATGGTTGGGTGGCCACCAGGCCACAAGAGCTTGTAATAATTTTTCTGACAGCTCCACCACTAGACACTTCCTCATGTTCGTGGTGAAGAGAAGAAGATGGTGTATAGCTGAGGGTAGCCGTTCTTCCCTTAGAAAGAAGACTTTGGCCTGTGCATTTTTGGCATTTTTAAAAGGAGATGCTGTTGGCCTTTGTTTTCCTAACCACCCCCCCCGCCCCTGCTGTCCCCTTTCAGAAGCCTAGTGGCAGTATCAGTTGTCTAATTGAACATCTCTGTGGTGCTGGAAGGCAGTCTTCTCACAGCTTCTGTTCCATGTGACTCTTTTGAAAGTCCAAACACAGACAGAATTCAATGGGTCACAGCCCACCTTGTCATGGCCCACGTATTGGTAATGGAGAGCCTAAGACTTGAGGAGTAAGAAGTGGATAGTAAATCTTGAGAGTGCCACTAGCATATGTATCCATACAATTTTTTTAATCTGACCTGATTTGTCAGATTATGTATACCAAGCTTATTTGCAGTGTTGCTTGTGTGTGACATTCTTCTGGCTTTTGAAAAGTGCTGCTAAATTTGTATGTCAAGAATCTTCTTTTTGTGGCTCTTGTTTAGCGTTTGTTCATACGTACGTTTGCATAGGGTAGCTGGCATATGAGATTATTGGATCATGATGAGAAGGCAGAACATGACTGATTTGTAGATCCCATCACAGCTCATGCATACTTTAAGGAGAAGATATAAAAATGGTTTATGCTTCTGGGTATTATTTCACACAGTAGCTAAGGAACTGGGACACAGAGAAAATGTTATTCACAGGTTCATGCATAACCACAGTATGGTTTATTTATTGCCTACCAGTTTACACAGCTTCAAAGTGAGTGACATATTCAGCATAAATGAAGTACGAAAAATAAGATATTGCAAAATCTAGTATGACTTCTCTGTCTCCATACTCCCTATCTTCAGTTCTAGATACTTTTCAACCACTTAAAATCCTTGGGTTTGCATTGCCATTAGCTAATGATAAAAGAGAGAAATACTAGCACTTACATATCTACATTTATATAATATATATTTATATTTTTTATTGTAATTTTAAAAAAAAAATCCCAAACACTTCACCTGTACTCATATATATTGTAATGTCTGTATTAGGATGTGACCACATGATGAAGAACTATGCAGCAAATTTCACACCAAATTATTGTTGGCAATATAGAAGCTCAAGACACAAATAGTTCTTTGTTCTTAAGAATAAGGAAAAAAGTTTCTTTTTTTGGATGCTGTAATGCCATTATCCTGTAGATCTAAGTATTAAGGATGATTCACCTAGGAAACAGGTGGCATACTGTTGTGGTGCTTGCTAAGATTGGATTTTGTGTAAAAAATTTCTGAACTTCCACATTTGCATTAAATTTAGAGGATCAAAATGCTTTCATTTGCGTATTTAGGATGTTCATAGTTAAAGTGTAGCTATATTTTCACTGATTCCTTCTTTCCTACCTCCCATGTGCAACGGTGGATGTAATTGGGCATGCCACTATGCTACTGCTTTTTTTAAATTGCAGCAGCCATCAGTTAAAATGGTGCTTAAAGCAAGAGACTAATGGCTTTAACTGTAGACTACTGCACTATGGTTGTTAAATACTGATTGAATTATATTGTGTCACACAACCGCTGATAGATACTACTGAAATGCAAAACCATTGCAAAGTTGACATTTCTTTGAAAGTTTCTCTTTCAAACCCGTGTAACATTGCTGTTCCCTTTTTTGCTGGTAATTCTGAAATCTGGTTAGTACAATTGTATCAACTCCAGTTATTTTTTTGTTAACATCAGAGACTGAAGAACTCAAGCAAGAAATATTTCAAGGATCAGTGGCTTATGAGGAGAATCTTGACATTGATAAGACTAACTTAAAAAATGAGATTACTGATAAGCAGAATGCAGCATTTGTTATAGAATCACAGAACCACAGAATCATTGAATCATTTAGCTTGGAAAAGACCCTTACAATCATCAAGTCCAACTGTAAACCTAGCACTGCCAAATCCATCACTAAACCGTGTCCCTGAGCGCCACGTCTACACGCTTTTAAATACCTCCAGGAACGGTGACTGAACCACTTCCCTGGGCAGCCTGCTCAATGCTTGAGAGCCCTTCGCTGAAGAAGGTTTTCCTAATACCTAATCTAAACCTCCCCTGGCACAACTTGAGGCTATTTCTTCTTATCCTATCACTTGCTACCTGAGAGAACAGACTGACCCCCACCTCGCTACAGCCTCCTTTCAGGTAGTTGTGGAGAGTGATAAGGTCTCCCCTCAGCCAGGCTAAACAACCCCAGTTCCCCCACCTGCTTCTCATAAGTTGTATACTCTAGACTGTTCAGCAGCTTCATTGTTCTTATTTGGACACGCTGTACTACCTCAATGTCCCTCCTGTAGTGAGGGGCCCAAAACTGAACACAGTAATTGTGGTGGGGCCTCACCACTGCCGCGTACAGGGGGACGATCACCTCCCTAGTCCTGCTGGCCACACTATTCTGATACAAGCCAGGATGCTATTGGCCTTCTTGGCCACCTGGGCACACTGCTGGCTCATATTCAGCTGGCTGTCGAACAACACCCCCAGGTCCTTTCCACCAGGCAGCTCTCCAGCCACTCTTCCCCAAGCCTGTAGCGCTACATGGGGTTGTTGTGACCCAAGTGCAGGACCCAGCACTTGGCCTTGTTGAACCTCATACCATTGGCCTTGGGCCATCAATCCAGCCTGTCCAGATCCCTCTGTAGAGCCTTTCTACCCTCAAGCAGATCAATGTTCCAGCCCACTTTGGTGTCATCTGCAAACTTACTGAGGGTGCACTCGATCCCCCATGCAGATCATTGACAAAGATATTAAACAGAACTGGCCTCAATACCGAGCCCTAGGGAACACCACTTGTGACCAGCCGCCAACTGTATTTAACTCTATTCACCACCACTCTTTGGGCCTGGCACCCAGGCAGTTTTTTACCCAGGGAAGAGTATACCCATCCAAGCCATGGGCAGCCAGTTTCTCCAGGAGAATGCTGTGGGAAAACTTGTCAAATGTTTCAGTAAAGTCCAGGTAAACAGCATCCACAGCCTTTCCCTCATCTACTGAGCAAGATGTTTAAAACCACATCACTTCTGCTGCTTTTCTTGGCCCTGGATCATTGAAGTTAGTGGGAGTTTCTCAGCCCATCTCTGTGATGAAAGGTCAGTTCTGGAAGCTACAGCGTGTTTACTCAGAAGGAAGTTTTTCTACTTTTCAGCTAAGAAAATTTGTACTTTGCAAGCATTCTAACTCCAAGACGTGGTGGAAACTAGGATCCTAGCTAATAAATCCACCCTTCTACTGATGTGGTGTAGGGAAGAATGTATATATGCTGAAAGCTGATCACAGGTGACTAAATGACTTGGCATAGGTCACACTCAGTCAATGAGATACCTCACTGGAAAAAAGCTGTAAAGCCAGTGGCATAACAGAGACCCACCCACACATGAGCAGAAATGGGGTCTGAGGCTCTCTGTAGGGGTACATTGTCAGGCGTAATACACGGTTTCCCTGTTTTGTGGCTTTCTAGAAGGCTGTGAACATAAATGAGTTAAAAATATTTTTAAAACTATGTAACTGTGACACGCCATCATAAGCAGGTAACAGTGAAAAATCTGTGCTTCTCAGAGTCTCAATAACCTGTAAGTGGTACTGTGATGAACGCCAGGAGCTCTTGCCTGTCACTGAATGTTTTGTGCAGGCTAGTCTAGGATCTTCTCTAGGTTGGAATGTACATTAAGACAACTCAAGACTAGCAAATCAAATTTATTTCAAGCCTACCACCTCTGTGTATAATTTCTACTTGTACGTTGCCTTTGGAAACTAATTCAAACACAGTATTTTAAAGCAAAAAAAACCCAGTGTAAAAGATTTAGGGTTTCTTGAGAATTACTTATTACCTCAGACTGAGTACACTGCTAAGCAGCTTCCAAGGCAGAGTAAGGCAGTGAAGTATTTAGTAACATTTCTATCTCTGTGTTTCTTTTACAGCCATCTACAGGTCTGAAGGCTGTGAAAGAATACAGAGCCAAGCATATTCTTCCCCCCACCCCTACCAAGATAAAACTGCTTGGGTATAATGAACATGTTAGTGGCACAGCTCTCTGCACAATGGACAGTAAGTCTGAACACATGGATAGTTAGGCTTATTAGGCTCTTTAACTAATACATAAAGAGGCTACTGCTGTGTTTTTACTTGTGGTTGTGATGTTTGAATTTAGACATTTGAAAATCTCACCCGGTCTGCATTTTTTGTTATACCACAGAATAACTTGTGGTAAACTTTGGATGGAATATAAGTGTTCTACTAAATTTAATTAGCAAATTGACATAAAGGATCATACATGCTTTAATATCCCATGCAGACTGAAAGAAATTTACAGCCTAAAATTCAAGACAAATTTTAATACTTGCCGGTATGGGGAGTAGGGAGGGAAGAAAAAGTATTATTTTATCCCATAGTGTAAGGTGATTGTCTTTAAAAACATTTTCCCTTAGGTTATTTCAAATGGAAGAAAAATACTATGCATTTTAAAGCTTTATTTTACATGTCCCTTACATCTCATTCTGTAAAGCATGAAATTTTCATGAGATGTGGTACCTCTGGGATAGAACCTGGCACAAAACATATCAGCACCTGGCAACTTGATATAAATGTTTTTAAGAAAACAGATGAAAGAAGAAGAGATTGGTTTTTCACTGACAGAGGCAGCATAGAGCGTCTGTTAGGATTACTTGGGTTGTAAAATGGAAGCTGGTTCAAGTATGTCACACCAACCAAAGATTGTTTCTCCTTTATATTCTGCTTTCCTGGCTCTTTTCACATCCTTTCTCTCCTCCTTGCCATATAGTAGTATTCTGCAGGTAGCAGGTAGTAACCTCCATGTGTTTTACAGAAGCTGGAAAGTCCCTGTGTATGTGGTAAGGACTACATAGCGTGCCTTACATTAGCTATGTACTGCAAAATAAATTCAGTCCAGAGAAAATAGGTGTCAGTGAGACGGCTGTGGTTGTGCAAGCAGGCAGGGTCTGTGGGAGTGGGCCACAAGGGCTGCCTTTCCCAGTCCGTCAAAGACAGATGTGGTCTACCTAAATTTAAACTATTGCTATGTAGCTGTACTTGACATGAATATGCAGGTGTCTTTCTAAAAAGGTGGTCTTAGGATGGCTCTTCACTTGCGTTAACCTGCTGAAAGAATCAGGTGGGCTTTTAGTACCAAGTAGTATATTCCCATGCATACATTTCTGCACTCTAAGCTGTGAATATTACTCCCTTTATATTGCAATGGGTTTATTTTGTAGTGCACTGTCTAAAAGGTGATTGCCCTTTTTTTCAGGTGTGACATACCTATGGTTTGATTTGGGAAGGATGAAATGTCAGTGTTGATGAATTCTTTCCCTTACTTTTTGCGAAGGCTGCAGTATTGTTCAGACTTAATTTATCTTTGAAAGTAGTCTACCCACGTGTGCATGTGCACATTGGAATCTACCTTGCCTGTTTTGTTTTCTTCATGGTGTAATGCAGTGTGAAAATGCTTTCACTATGGATAGTGGATTTGCAGAGGACTTCCAGACACTGAGGGCAGGGAGGGAGGTAACAATGGATTAGCTCTGAGAAGGCAATTCAGAAAAGAATTTGTTGTCACTTTTCATATTTTTGCATTAAGCAAGAAATGTAAGCAGGTCGACTTTTGCATCTTCCTAATCTGTTTTTAAAATTCAAGGTCTGTAAATGAGCCTGCACAGACAGTTCATGAAGACTTCATAGTATTTTTAGGAAAAGTTATTAGAATCTAATAACTTTATAAAACTGAACTTACTTATTGCAATAGTTTATTCTCATGTGATATTAAAATTACAGAGGATGTTACCTGGCAAAAAGTAGCAACTGAATTTGCACTTTAAGAGGAATATTTCTCTTTTCTTTCCTGTGAAGCTTCACGTATGTATGTAATTTGATCCACAATGGCTCAGAGCTTCAGCTCCTGTAAAAGATTGAAAGACTGACTGTAAAAGACCGTAAAAGACTGTAAATATCTTGAGATTGTCAAAGGTGTAAATATTTACAATTTTTGAGCTGGCCACAGGTCCTTTTACCAAGCCCAACATTCTTTTTTATTACCTTTTCATCCAGATTCCATCATTCAGGCAAATTGTGAGGTAACATTAGCAAAAAATGCCTATTTCATTGTTATCCCTCAAAAATCTCTATATCTCTCGAGGTAATAAGACACTGCTTTGTAAATTAGGTAAAAACTTAGTGAAAGGTTTTCATTCCCCTTTGTTGTGAGAACCTTCTTCATCTGTGAAGATGTGAGAACCATCCACATCTTGAATACCAGCTAGAACCATAGATGCATATCTAAAGCATCTAAAGGCAGAGTTTGTTGTGTTGATCCATGTTGCATTATGATCGATCCTGACAGTGGTCATGAAGCAGTTACTGAGATCATTGCTGTAGTGTAATTTGTTTCCAGGGGGATTTTATGGTCATTCTTCTCATTTCTTCGGTTCCTCTTAAAATTTCCAAGCAAGTATCAGAGAGCAGTGGGCTCAGATGTGCTTTTGCTCAATGTGGGTATGTTTGTGTAACCGCCTGGACTTCAGGAATGCTGCTGGTGAATTGCAGCAGTGTTTAGGTCAGCGCTGAGTCTTGTGTCTCTTGTTTGTTTATGCAGGTTTTGTTTCCTTACATTTAAAATGTCCATTGTCACTAGTAGCTGATACGTACAGCAGTGAAAGGAGGAAAATGGTCATCTTCAAATTTAAATATTAATCCCCTAGGGCTGTGGCTATACATTAATTTTGGCAGGAGGGGGCTGCTTCTCCTCCCCACCAGGGACTCTGACAGAATCCCCCTGCTGACCTTGCCACAGCTGCAGAAGCCGAGCTGCATCTGCTGCTGGCCATTGCGCTGTGCAGCGTGCCCATACACCGTACAGCATCAGGCTAAGTGGTGCTGTCCATCGTTTTTTTCTTATATCTGGATATGTTTCATCCAGTCCTAACTCATCCAGTTCCCTTTCTTTATTCCTTGCTCATTTGCATACATCTCAGAAGCCCAAAAAGGCACACCACCATTTCAGTCAATCAAGGGCATCACCCCAGAAATACCCAGAGCTTGTCTGAGCATTACTGTTGTTCTGTAGTGCTCTCCTGCCCCTAATAATAGGCCAGTGCTTTGGCAAATATTGCTCTTAAACAGTGAGTGGGAGACAGGGGACATGAATTTGAGGAAAGGGCACCCAGCTTAATTTATGTAGTTCTTGTGTAAAAAACAGATCTCAGCAATTTCTAAATGTGCTGCTATCAAACTCAAAGTGGCGGATGGCTTTGGGTTGCTCTGTATGCAATTAATAAATTATCAACACTGCCAACAGCATAAGAAAATATAAAAATAGTTTGGACTGGCACTTTGTTGTGCTGTACAGACTGCAGCCTTTCAGACATTGTGGCAATAGGAACACCAGAAATAAAATGTGCACCAGTACCAGCAACAGCTTATAGACATGCTTTCCCTCACAAACCCCCTTTAAGGTCTTGTCTTTGGCAGATAACAATTAATTCACTAACAGATTCCAGCAAATACACTTTCAAATATTCACAATAGCGCAGTTCGTACAGCACTTAAATCAACGAATCGTATTTAAGCCATGTTTTGTTCTCTTGGCCTCTAGCAGCTTCTGAATGTCCCTGGCATTCTCACATTTCCAGATGTTAAGGACTAGGCTGACTTTCACCCAGGAGAAGGCATGTAGACTGGTGTACATTATGTAGAGTTATAAAATATGCCTTAAATGGGATTTAATTGCTGTAAATTTCTCAGGCTGTTATTTTGCCCTTTTTTTGGCCTGAGTATGTCCTATTTATTTCTGCTAAACTTTAATTCATTCCTGTACTGAGAAAGAAATTACAAAACCCGCAAAGCTTTAATACTCTGTAAAAATGAGTGGCTGGTTTGCCTAACAAAGTCACGAGTAGTAGAGTCTGCTTTACTCATCAACCGTACATCATTGCATCACTGCTTGCATAATGCTGATCAGATATTTGGACTCCATGTTTTGTGGAGATCTTAGCAAGGTGTAGACTGTGCCCTAGCACTCTTCACCTGCTACGCCTGCTTATGGAATACTGTAGTGTTTTTTAAACTTGACAGTCAGTGCAGGTAAGCTAGCTGGATCAGTAGCTAAGACTAAATGTTATTCTTCATGGGGAATGAATGTGAACTCAGCCTCCTTGCTGGCAGCTTAAACCACTGCTGCAGGAAACACAGTTTTGTGCTAAAATGGAGCAAATGAGCTCAAGTCCCATGACGTGGTTCAAGAAACCGTGGGACAGTTTAAGCCACCTGTGACCTGTACCCAGGCTGGTCTGCGATGTGGTGAGGTATGCATGTGCCAAATGATGCAGTGGGAAGGAAGAGATCATTGTTTCTGCTGAACATAGAAGCTACGTGGATGGAGCAAGCATGTGTTAATGCATGACACTGAGATAAGATGGATCATGATCCATAAACATGCTGTACCTGGGCTCTGGATTAGGATGATAGCTGGATGGATACACACTCTGTATTCTGTTTCCCTCTTTTGCTGCTCTGTGGACTGTCATACACCTCTGTATATGGTTTTAAGATCCACAGCTCACCTGCCTGAAAGTGCAGCAACAAAATTTAAAGCTGCAATTCTATCCACCCAGAGGAAGCATCTTCATAAAAACTGCTATGGAGACATGAGAGAAGAATGAAAGTTTGAATGAATATGTAATTTCATGGTTTACACTCCACTTCTAAAATACAAAACCATAATTTATTTATGGTAACACAGCATGATAGGTCAGGAGCTGGCAACTGGTACCATTCCAGATGAGAAAGCTGGTGCTGTGCACCTCTCTAGGCAAGATACCCGAGAACCCCCAAAACCATTAGTGTTCTTGTGTTCATTTTGCCCTTCTCTCAGAGTTTCCTTATCACTACCCAGCTGAATGAGCCACTTACATTTGAAGAAACACTCAGGCAGCTACCAGATTTTTTGGCATTCTGGGGAACAGAGCACAGATGTCCTGTTTCTCTATGGCAGTGCAGTGTAGGATAGGACTCCCAGTACTGCTGTGTGGGGAACTTGTAGGGCTTGTGGGTCTGAATCCAGACCCCTTTGCACAGGAGTAAAAAGCGTGCGAGCATTTTATTGCCCACAGGTCCACTGAAGAGACTGGGTCACGGTACTGTTGTCATCAGATGCAGAAATACCATGCGGGAATAGATAACATATGGGAATAGATTCTCTGCTCCTTTTCTGTACCACAAAAAAAAGCAGAGATTGGCACATCTTCTAGCTAATCCAGCCACCTTTTTAATGCCAATTTCTTCTCTGTTTCTCATACTGGTGGCCTGCTGGGGACACAGAGTGTTAAAAAAGCACACAGTGTTCTGACTGTCCTCAGCTCTCTGGCAGCTTTTGAGCTTTTGCCAGCTTCTCTTTGCCAGCTCCTGAGGGCACTCTAAACTGCAAAGGTGCTGGGGTTGTGACCAGCTTTCTGGCTGAACTTAAACTTTGCAGAGAACAGACCTCCTAAAGTGTGTGTGTTTGGTAAACGTGCAAAATTTCAGTAATAAGTTTAAATACATGAAACGGATTCTCTTGGTTATTGTGGATGCATTGCAGTGACTCGGCTCTCAGCACATCTCTGTCACTGGAAAGCATAATACTGATTTAAATTTTTGTCTGCCCTCGGGTATTACTTACCTCATCTGTCATGGTGGGTGCCTCTGTGCAGGGACTTTCCCTACAGAGGTGCAGCGCAGGGCACTGTTACACCAGTGCTTCCTCTGCAGCTCTTCCCCTGCGCTTACCCTGCTTGATTTCACTTACCAGTGGACAGCCTCCAAGGTAATGCAGTGGCATTGCAGCAGAGGCTCTGCAGTAACTCCTGTCAGTGCCGAAGCTTGCAGCATACTTTCATATTGTGTGCTAGCGCTGAATGTGAATGACTCCCCCTATGATGCTGGAGTTGCAGAAGTTCTGTACTGCGGGCCTTGCTAGGAGTCAGAAAGGAAAATGCTAGGTAAGATTGGTCGAAGAAAGGATTGATTGAGATACCCTTTCCCCTCCCCCTTTAGCTGAAAATGAAAAAGAAAAAAAAAAGGGGGGGGGGGCAAATTAGGGATTGCTTCTAAATGAGGACATTAAGAACACTGGACAGGTTCACAATGTGTATTCCTTACACCACAACAATGATGGATGCTGGGATCCAGATCTCTTTATCCTTCCTGGGGAGTAAATCGTTCCACTGAGCTATTTTGCTTTTGCTCCAGACTGTCACTGGTGTTACTAGAGTTCCTATCCCATAAAGAATTTCCTTCATGACTTGACAAGCTTTAGCAATGATTTGTCTTTAGCATTGCCAGTTCCTGTGTCTTTATGTATGTCGCATCTATAGCCAATTTCTCTGGCTTTCTGACCTTCCTTCAGACTGTTTGTGGAGCTTTTAACAGGGCTATAAGCTCTACTATGAGCAGCTGTGAGGGCTAGCAAGGCCAACCCATTGTGTATATATTTAAAGGGTACTTAGAAGATGCTTTGTGAGAGATGAAGGCAAGCCTTTCAGAGTCCAGTTGTAGCCTTCCCTTTTCTCCTTGAGTTTCCAAAATTCAGTTCACTTCCTGATCTTTGAATAGTTCACTTTGTTGTTGACATTCTGCATCCAACAGCAGAGTCAAGGGAACTTTTAAGGGAGAATAAACCTACCCAGCCTGTGGCTGGTGTGGTGTTGTGGTGGAATAGGCCAACAAAGATTTCTAGCAGGAATAAAGTGATTTCAGTGCTGTCAAGGGGAGGTAGAATATTATTTCCTGATTAAATGTATCTGCTGAGTGACAGAAGGGAAAAGGAAAAGATAATGTCAGGCTTTTCTGGTAGATGCTTACATTAACTACATCACAAACATTTCTGTTAGGTATGCTCCTAATGGCAAGTAGTAGCAGGTGCAAATTAATGCTCACAATTTTCCCATGTGGTAGGCAAGCATATTTCTTCATTTTGCCAAGGAGAAAGCAAAGCCTCAATGACATAATCAAAGTCTCAGTGCAAACAGGAGATCAAACAATGAAGTTACCTGGAGATTCTTTTTTTCCCTTTTACCTTTCACACTGTCTTCACAATCCCTTACAGCTTCTGTGGTAGCAGTGGCATCACTGTGCTCCTCAGTTCTGCAAGGAAAGGGTCTTCTGTTGATGAGCTCCAGCTGGCATTGTGCACTGCCCTTGTAGCTGTCCCAGCTGAAGGAGAGAAATTTACTAAAGCTGCCACTGAAGTGGATTGTTCTACATTCTCATGCAATGTCCTATTGACCATCTATTTTGCTGAAGGTGTTTCTAAATCAAAAGAAAAATGGAATAAAATTCAATTTTAAATTGAAATTAAATTTTAAATTTAAGGCAGAGCGTGGTAAGCTTTCCTGTCTTATCTTTTGTGTTTAATAAAAGTATGGGTTTTGCTCAGTTTATCTAACAAATGACTGCAATGTAAGTATAAATCTAATCAGACACTTCTGGCTTCTGGTGAGATTTACATCTGTTGGGTTTCCCGAAACTTTCCAAGACTAATGATATTGGATCATTTGGCTTGTAAATCAGAACTTCCCTCATCTAGATGGCTGTTCTGGAAAAGCTTGAGCAAGATCACTCTACCTCAGTTGAAATCAGATGTTAGTTTCCTTTCCAGTACAGGATAAGCTGCTGGGAACCAGCACTGATATTTCTTAAAGCCTCTTAACGTTTCTGAAGATAAGCTATCTCCAGGTTAATCTGGAAAAGGTCCTTCTTTTCTTTTATATTTGGATGTCAATTGGAGAAGGAGGGGAAGTCTGACATACAGCTAATTTACGTATGATTTTGAGGTGGGTTTTTCTTTGTGCCCTTATTCCAATTTTTCTGAAATCAGTGGAAAATCTCCTCTCTTGCTTGGTAATGTTGCTGAGAGTGTGATTTGCCACAAAGAAGTATGCTTCATTATCTGCAGAGAACTGGGGCCATGACCACAAATTTGAATTGCAGATGTCACATGTTTTCTGTGGTAACCAATTCTGATACCATAAATGCCAAACTGTGCAGGATGAAACAGACAGAAAAATTAGCCTGCAAGTGGCAGTTTTGTCTTACTCTGGCATGTGAAGTGACAGAGAGAATAAAGTTTAAAAAATCTTGATTAGAGACTGTGCTTTTTATAAATGTTCTTTTTCAAATGTTTTCTCCTTCTGAAAAGCCTACAGAGTTGGCAAACCTTCACTATGTGTACACAGACTTCTTCCCATTAAAATGACAAACTTCTTCCCGTACAAATGTGTATTTCTCACTGCTTTCTTTTACAAGTCAGCTATGTCTTGTCTTCGTTGTGTTTGAAAAGCCAACAAAGCATCACAGCATTTTAAAGCCTGTTTGAAAATCTTTAACAAACCTGAAGATACTTCTGTCACTGTGCTTCCAGAATTCAAATCCTTACAGTGACAGGCAAAAGTCAAAAAGGCTAAAACTGCAAGCAAGAACTGTAGAAACCTGTGGAACATACTAAGGCATCAGGAATGAGAAATCAACAGGGTGACTTGCATTTAGCAAGCATGAACTACAGAGAGCACTGTTTTTCTCCATCATGAATTTGTAAGCTCCATTCATTACTGTTTCGTGTAGCTTTCATACTAATAAAATTTTTGTTCCTACCACCCCGTCCACTTACTGGCAATTTGGTAGGACTGTAGCATCAACAGCCTTCCTTTTAGGGATAGAGAAGTTACGCCATGGAAACTGAACTACGTCGTAGATAAGAAATGTTGTGAAAGGACGATCTCCAAAATACCTGAATGGGAAAACCAGTGCGGGATGGTGGTAATGGTAAAAGGTACAAAGAAGTAGATCAGAGTTTGCTGTGTGCTTCGAGTAAAAATGTTGCTGTGCTCCGTATTTGGAGCTATGAATGCATGCCGGAAAGAGACTGTTACTTTTTTAGTCTTAACTGTGGTATGACTGCTTTGTAAACAAGGCATTCAGTTTGCATCATGGGCAAAGGCAATGCATTGTGTTGGTAATCTATTCAAAGCTGATTTTCTACTCCTGTATAGAAGCAAAGCTACCTTCTATACATGCTGCCAAACTAGTATTTCATTAACTTAATAGAGCTGCAGACTCAGGTGACTACTGTTGTAGTTTAATGATGATCCTGCTGCACTTTCAAGTTTGGGTCATGGCGTATCATACTGTGCAAGGCATCCTGGTAGCAGTTGTTTGAACTGTGAATTTTTCAAAAGGCACTCTAGTACGATGCAGTGTCATAGTACTGAAGAACGTAATTCTCATGGAATAGCTGTCTAATGCACATTTGATTTACATTAATATCTTGGGAGTAGTGAGAGATGACAACGGCAGATTCATATTGTCATTAGTTAAGAGGACTGCTGTATGGGATATTGTACAAGTGATCATCAGTGTATTCTATAAAAGGCAGCTGGAATTTTCAGTATATTCACAATGCACAAACATTTTTTTGTCCTGTGCGACATGCTGCATCATGACACAACAATACAAAAAAAAAGTTAATTGCACAACTATATGAAAAATAGAACAAATGGCTCCATAACTAAGACCTAATAAGTTTTATTGTTTCACATGAAATCCATCTACCAAACCATGCTCTTGTCACTATGGCATATATTCCAGATACTGTCAGCATTTACCAAAAAAATGCCTTTTTACTGTTATGTGCCAGCAAAAAAACAAGTTTCTTTTTTCTTCTAAGTGTAGTATTCATACCACTTTTGTTGTCCCTGCTGAAATCATTCTGACTAGCAGATGTTAATACCCTGCCGGAGTGGAAATGGGATCTTTATAAAATTGGAGTTTGCTTTAAGGCACATAGCACTTGTTTGCAGTCATATAAAATATGGAGATCCTGACTGTAAAACATGACATTGTTAGGTATAGAAACTGTATATTTTTGATACACAAAAATGTTTTCATGATATTTTTCCCCCACCCAGAAAATGTTTGTATGTTGTATCTGTTATTTTCCATGAAAATATGTTATTTTAATGATGATTTTATTGTAAAGGCTTTTTGGAGGGAAAATGGAGTACGTAATAACATTACAAAGAGAAGGCACAATCACAAAATAACTAGATAATGTTGGCTGTGGTATCAGATTAGGTCTTGATTCTTCCATATGACTGGGCTAGGAGGAGATGTAGTATTAACGTTTTTAAAGAGAACTTAAAGGCCCTAATTTTCATTCTGTTGTAAAGCAAGAACTGAACTGTTGAAACCTCAACTCAAATGACATGGTAAAAGAGACTTTTGTTTTCTGACTAAGTGCAGCTTTTAGCTGGTGATGTTTCTGACTGCTTCTGAACTGTTAGCACGAGAGGAGATCCCCAGTTGATATATAAGCTGGCATAGCTTCATGACCTATGTTAATCAAATCTGACAGTCTTACAGAATGGTGGAGCGGTAGCCTTAATGAAATACTTTAACAGTTGATTTGGAGGATGGATATAAACAGGCTGAAGAATATCTCTAAATTTAGTCAGTACAGTGATGACATAGATGTGGGCTCTGTTGCAAATGCTCAGGCTGCCTTTCTCAGGCCCACTGCTGCCACCTGACCTCTTTAGATTATGGCGTTGCAAAGGGGGCTTTATATCCTCTTCTGAGTAGATTTCTGCCTTATGCCCTGAGTGGCAAGAAGTTTTGAGGGTTTGATTTTTTATTTTAATTTTTTTTTTGTTTAAATCCTAAATTTGAGTTCTCATCTGCGCTGAGTGGCTGTGGCTTTCAAGAAAAAAAAAAAGTATTTAAATTTTCAAGGAGTATTTTGGCTCAGCTTCTCTTTTCCTGTGGTCTGTTGGTGCTTTTCCAAACCACATTTTTGTCTGGATAGTGGAGGTGAAGGTACTTCCTTGAGAGCCCGTAATGTAACTACCCTGAAAGAAGAGTCACCCAGCTCTAGAAGGGCTGAAGACTTCACAGCTTGTCTCTCTCCTTTGACTCACATCTGTTGTCTGCAACAGTACATGACCCAGAGCTTTACAAATTAATTTTCTGCTTGGTACATAGCTTTATTAGTCACCTTAAATGAGTGACTCATGATGGTGAATTGACAAAGTTTGAAAGCATGTTTAGAAGAGAGGGATGATCTGCCATTTTTAGTCAGCAGTGACCACTCCAGCAGACTACAGAGCTGCGCTATTAACAGTATCATACATTCCTCAGCTAAAGTAATGATGAATATGAAGGGGGGGAGCAATTGCTCTGGTTTGTAGATGTGAGTTGGGATCTTTATGGCATCTGTGGGGATGATAAATCATGTCTTTGCAAATCCTCATCAACTGTGAAAATACGTCAAAGTGATGAAAAGTAAAGCTACAGATAAAAAAATCTGAAACATTAATTACCTTTGGGTACTTTGTATCCTTAGAGTTGAACTTCAGTTATTCAAAATCTGTTTTCAGTATTTAAGTCCTAGCATATTTGCGTACTGTTGTTTTCAACGGGAAAGAGTTCAGGAACCTGAACTTTTCATGGTAGAAGGCTCCTGTGCAGATTTTGCTCTATCATCTGCAGTAGGAGGTCTGTTTGCAGAAGATTAATTCATAGATTGGTGAAGAAAGCTTCTGGTCTTTCATGCTTCCCTTGTTACCATTTTTCACAGAAACTGCAAATGAATAGCACCTTTTAGGACATTGAATCTATCCCTTGTCCTCTGCGGAATTGTTCTTCACAGCACTGAGTTTAGAATCTGTGATTTTTTGTGTCACTTCACTAAACTCTGTAAGGCACAAGTTCAGTGATACAGACCACACAAACACATCTGCATTCAGATTAATGACAAGAGAGTGTCTGCATGGATTTGCACATCTCTTCTGTTTAGGCAAGAAGGGATAAGTGAAGTTCGGGTTTTTTTCAGGATGTTTCATAATATTGATGTCTCATTAATGCACCATTTTGGGTACTAATTTGCAAGGAGCTGACAGAAAACAAACAGAGATGATAGCAATTTCCTATTGCACAGATAATTATAGCTTGCATTAGTAAGTGCTTGGCCATGCTGCACTTGCAGCTTTGTTGGAGTGAACTGGAGTGAATTTGAAATTAATCAAATGTCTGGATTTTATCAATGGCATGTGAGTGATTCACTGTGGGTCTTCCTCCTCTTTATATTAAAAGAAAGCTATAGAAAAGTTAACACAGTGGTTAAAACCAAGAGGAAAAAAGTGCCATTTTTCTTTCATTTGTACTTGTTTATTGCAGGAGTCCCTTCACTTAAATCGGTAGTTACTCTTAGTTAAAACAGTTTGCAGTTGATTCAGAGGCACCTAGGAAAGTTCGTAAAATTCAGTACAAAGAGCTAAAAATGAACTGAAAACAGAAAGTCATATATCTGGTGAATTCCTTACGACAAATACCAGCCCAGTGAAAGACTGGTACATTCACTGAATCATATGCACCTGACTTAGTTGTGGAATTACACCACTAAAATACTTTTTGACTGACAGTGCAATTGCTAAAATCCATTTTGAATGGTGCTGCATAGCAGTTACCATTCAAATCTGTTATTGTCACTTTTACTGACAGTAAAGAGAAACTAGTTCAATGTGTTCCTCTGTATCAGAGAAATGAAACGGTAGCACAAAATCATTTTCCAATTAGTTTTCAAACTAAGCATTTTATAAAAAAACGGAGTATTTGCTAAGGACATGGCACCAGAGTTCCCTTTCATTCTTTCTAATGGATCTGTCAACTGGATATTTTATATATAACTCATGTGAACCTCAAGCTCTTGCATGGTGTGAAGGTAGGCATTTTTGTATCTCTCTTTTTTTTTTTATTTATAAACTTTTATTTATAAACTTGATTTTTAATGGTGAAGGCCTGGTTGTGGCTTGAGTCAGTAGGTTTCTGAGAGTTCTCAGGTGTGGACCTCTGTTACCTTGTGGGTGGCTGGAGTCAAGCCTTGGGAGATTCTTTTCGTTCTGTGCTTAGGCATGATTATTACCCTTGCTGTTGCGTTGATACACACTGGACAGAGCAGCTGGGGCCATTTTTCAGCTGTGATGAGATTTTTTTTAGTGCCTTGATTCGGTCCCTCGTTCGTTCTATCAAGTCACCTCCTTTTTCATCAGCGCACATGATGATGGGTATTTCTGTCTGCTGAATACAGATCTGTCATTGTTGATTAATTGCTTGGTAGTTCCAAGATACAGACATACATTCAACAGAGATGTAGAGGTGTGGTCTTGCAAAGACATGATTGCATGTACTCTGACACCAGCAGAAGATTGGGTCTCTGAGACTTCAGCATAAAATATGTTATTTTCTGATTGTTTAACTTTAGCTAAAGTGTGTTTGAAATAAGTATTTCAGAAAGAATAATATATCTGGCAGTTGTACCAACTTACAGAAAAAAAAATTTCCCCAGAAGAACACGGTGGCTAGATTTTTCATTTATTACTGAATCTGTTTGTTATTCTTTTTTTAACTGCAGAAAGTGAGTGAAAAAGTAGGAGGTGCAGAAGGAACCAAGCTAGATGATGACTTCAAAGAAATGGAAAGGGTAAGTCTAAATACAGATGTGTTTATTCATTATTACCATTCATTTTTACTTTCTAGGACAGGAATTTCAAAGCTTTTGTCCCTGAATCACTCAAATGATTTTGAAAGACTTAACTTTTATACAGCAGGACTGAGCTTTCCTTTTCTTATTTCTTTTTGTTCTATCACCAAGGCATACATAATATATGGCACTCTTTATAATGCCAATATTTCATTCAGAGATTGAGGCTGATGTCAGCTAAAATTAGTTTCATTTAAACCCTTGTGGAGGATCTCTGAAAACAGACAGTCCGTTTACAAGATGGTAATTTCAATGGCAAAGGGTGCCTGTAATTCTCAGCTCCTTGAGCATCAGTCAAGAGGAGCAAGCACTGTCTGCCAAAGGGGGTTGACAGTGACACTGGGATATTCATTCATAGGTTCAGAGATCCTATTAGGTAGCCTCCACTGGCAAAGTGCCTTGGGTAGATAGGGCTAACCCCCCAACAGACTACTTGGTAGAGGGTAGCACTGAGTGTTTCTAATGGAGGGGGGAAAAAAAAAGCCCCAGCTGTGTGTGGTGGTCATAATATTTCCGTTGGAAGGGTCAGTAGGGGCAGGGTTTTTTCTGGCTTTGACTTTGAAAGGTACTATCAAATCTTGTAACACAAACTACTGCTAGGTAATTTGTAGGGTATGTATCTGATATATAACTCTGATCAAGAGAAATAGAAGCTATTTATCTGTACATTTCTATAGTGATATGGAGAAAAAAACTTGGATAGAAAATAAAGGAGAAAGGCATATCCTTTGTACTTCTTACAACGAAAGTATTGCAGAGTTGATTTCTCCCCTTTCACCCAGCTTCTCTTTGAATGTGCCACAAGTATAGGCACTGCTGTCAAAAGTGGGAGATGTTAACAAAGATTCAGAGTACTGATGCAAGGTTTAGAATGGAACATAGGACCTTGCAACAGCCAGGGGTGAGTCCCATGTGCTTGTGGGCGGCGTGGTTGGCAGCCCAGGAGATAAGATCACTGAGAGTTGAGAAGAGAATGGAGTAAACTCATCGGTTGCCTCCATGCACCCTGCCTGGCCCCGTGTCCCATGCCAGCTTTTCTGCAGGCAGTGGACATGCTCCTTCTGCCTAGCCCCGACCTTCTGTTCCCTCGCCCCCACTCTCTGCAGCCTTCCAGCCATTGCTGGACTCCCTACCAGGCAGTTCAGCTACTTACTCACCCAGGGCTGGCAGACCTCTTCTGCTTCTTTGTGTAAAGCATAGAGCAAGACCTGGCAGATGGCAGTGGCAACAGGAAACAGGAAAGATGTCAGTCACAGCGTGCTGCAACTAACCTATCTCAGGTGTTCTTTTTTAAAATAGGAACTTGCCATTATGGTAAGGGAGTTCACTCTGTAAGACACAAGCTACCCTGCAGAGAAATGCAATGTGTCTTCATAAATGCAGAGTACAGGACAGGTTACAGGGATCCCCAAATCTGCCAAAGCAGCATGTTTTTACTTTGAGGCCTGATTCTGAAAAGGAGAGTAGTTGCATGCTTTGGTATATTCCGCTTAGGAAGCTGATGCAGAGTACTTCCTAAGAAAGCAAGAATTCCTATTAAGGGATCAAAGATAGCTAATTCTTCAAATAACTTTCAGTGACCGTTCTATCAGAAAGTTTTTCCTATTGTGGATGCCTCCCAAGGTGATGTAAACTATCGGCACGGTACAATGAATCATATCAAATTCCGAACGCATCCTGAGGTACTCCATACTAATGGCCTCATTTGAGAATGGATCTCTACAAACTGAAATGGTGGACTATGCTTCAGTAGTTTTCCAGTTATTTTCACCATTCTGGTACCAGGGCTGTTCTCAAGGATGCAAAAATAAAATTATATGAAGAGTTAAAAGAATTTGTAAGAACAGAAAGAAGAGAGAAAAACATCTTCCTTTTGTCTAACATCTTTATTTTGTGTTTCTTTTTGTTTAACTCACTGTCCTTTAGAAAGTGGATGTTACCAGCAGGGCAGTTATGGAAATAATGGCAAAGACAATAGAGTATCTTCAGCCCAATCCAGGTAATGTAATGTCACAATCTCTTTTTAAGAATATTCTTTCTCAACAATATATAGTCTTACAGATCTCATCCTCACTGGTACAGTTAAGATTAACACAAAATCAGTGAAGTTACAAGGACATAAAAGATGGAGATAAATACAGGCTTCTGTGTTAGGCTGTCAGGGGGAATGGAGTCTGGCTTTGGAAGGCTTGTTTTCCTTTTGTGTGTTCTTGGTTTAGGTAAGGGGGCAGCATATGCCCAGAAACTGGGTGTATTTACTTGCAGGCATCTGGATGTCAGCACTGTGAGGATGAGGGCTCCCTGGGAGCTGGAGATGGCTGTGGACTCCCCAGGGGTGGCAGGGCAGGGCCTGGCAGCCAGGGCCCATCCCGCTGCTCCAGCCAGGAGCAGGGCAGCTGGGGAGCACTGGGGCAGCAGCAGCCTTGGGCATCAGGATTAGGCACGGTGAGGGTGTCTGCATGAGACATCTCTTCTTCTACAGTCCCAGTCATTCACCGTGGGTGAGGGAGAAAGACCAGGCAGTCCTTGCAGACCATGGGATGACAAAGTTCTGAAGCAACTTCCTTCGAGGCACAGGAGGAGATATAATACCACCTTTCACCTGGTCGTCTAGCGATTTCCCATCCTCATTAGAGTTACTACAGCAGAGAGGGTGCAGAAGAGCTGTTGGTGCCGAACTGGGGAAAAGGGCTGATGAAGGGACATAATTAGAGATGACTAAACTGAACATTTGAAATAGAAATAAATGATTGTTTTCCATGGGGAGATGAAAGAAGGGTTTTGTGATTGGGCTGATGGAGAGCTGCACGTTCCTTGCTTGCCAAAGGATCCTCACAAGGAGAAGTGATGTGGAGCTGTTATAATCAAGTGAACCATTAAATTCAAGAACTTGAAGATTTCCATAGTGATCTGGGAACCATAAGGGTTTTGATCCTAGCGCAAGTCAATGCCAGCTTCACTGATGTGGTCAATGGAGTTATGCTTGTGCAAAATTAGTGTGAAGGTAAAATGAGGTCTGCTTCCTACCCTAAGCATCTTAGAGTTTCATGGAAGCACAGACCAAATTAACTCATTCACTGTGAGGAATTTGTTTCCTCATAGCTGGAAACAAATTTGAACAAGTGTCAAATATTTTAACTCCAGTGTGGTACAATGGAGGACTGTTGCGAGTATAGCTTAATTGGTGATATTTTTATGTTAGATCACAGAGGAAAGGAGGATAATTTGATGATGCTGCCAGTGGATTGAGAAAAGGAGGAATAATATTTACAAGTTCAAGAACTCCTAGAGAGGAAATAATGATGACTAGAACGGTTTCTATGTCAACAGATGAAATGCTGTTTATGACTTGAGTCCACAGCTTCATTGCTCATCGTCAACAAGCACTCTGCAGTAAAAGCAATAGGATTGACAAACATTATGGGGCTAGTGATAGAATTGTTAACTACTGTCAAGCTGCTGTTGTGCAACATTGTATAGACTGAGGAATAAGCTTTGGCTGTTTAAGTGCTTCTCTGTCTGCCTTCCTGACACATCTGAGTGATTATGATTGCTGTGAATCATGGAAGAGGCTCACAGCAACGTCGGAGAGCAGAATTTCTGGAAGTAGCTAAGGGTGTGATTTCAGGCACCTCAGGCTGATGTAAGTTTGCAGTGCTGCAGGAAACAGCAGTTTACATACTGTAGCTACGCATCCCTTCATCTGCTTGTGGCATGTGCAAGTAGGGTCACAAAATTAAAATTGTAATAGGCAGGAGGAAGATTTACTTTCTTGCCTATCAAATGAGATCATCTTATTGGTTCCACAGCTGGGCAATGGTAGCAGATGGGGTAAGATGAAAGGACCACTGACGCTTTGCAGCTCTCATCTGATCTTAGATTGTTTTATGCCAATTGAAAAAGGGCTCTCTATAGTGAGAAGAATTGCATGGAAAATTATTTCTATTTTTTCAAGAAAATAAAAAATTTCCTCTCAAATTCTCCCTACAGCTCTATTACTATATACCTGGGGCACCAAAAATGCTGATTTCCAGTATTTCCTGTTTGTTTTCTCATTTTCATAAAAAATTGAAACATTACACTGGAGAGAGGGGGGGAAATTTAACAAAAAAAAGTCTTTAACAGCAGTATTTAACAGAAGATTTTTTTTTTAAAAATTACCTGTATTTGGAAGGGAGAATAGGGTTTGGGATGTAGCACACATTCCTTGGTAAGTAAGATGTGCCCTGAAAACATTAATATCCTTGGATAACATAGTATTGCAGTGCTAGAGATCAGTTGGCTTCATGGTGTTTTGAAGGATCAATAAATGAAGTATTCAGCATTGTATAACTTCACTAAACCATTAATTAAATAATGCTGGAGGGAAAAGGGAAAAAGAAAAGGGAAGGGGTAGGGAAGGGAAAAGGATATTAAAGACAGAAGTGAATGTATTGCAAGAAATGTTAGGATGAGGTTAGTGCAAATGAAGAAGATAGCTTTGTAGACTTCCTCCCAATTACGAAAAAAACCTGAAGGACAGCTGAAAATAACTAAAATTGAACATGATGAAGGCTCAAAGACTTTCTGTGCAGATGTACATGACCATAATTTCAAGAAAAAGATGTGCAGGATGAACAAGATGTAAAGTACAAAGAATGAGCAATTGAACCCACTGCTTAAGTTTCTTTCAAACTCTTCTGGCCATGGGTCTGTTAACACTTAATATTGAGGTGAATCATTAGTGACACCATGAAAGTCAATGTCAAGAAGAGGAAGTGCAACTAGGAAAAGAACCAAGCATTCAGGTCGCTTCCATGTGGTGTTTTGTACATCTCTGCCTGTCCTCAGTCAGGTTAAAACATAACTTCAAGAAGAAAGCTGGTGGCACTACCACAATAAAGCAATAGAAATGAAAGGGCTCAGGATGGGATTTTGGGATTGACTGAGCACAAGCTTAACTCTGCTCCCATGAAGTTACTGGAATCAACTTTAAAAGAAGAAAAGTGGAATGAAACCACTGGTGGATGTATTCTAAAATTTCCTACTAAATCAGGATTCTAATGCAATCATTATTAAATGGTTAGATAAATCATTGAAGCATGAATTTTTCATGCTTACCTTTCTTTATCATTTATTTCCTGACCTTCCCTTATTATCCTTTCACCTCTTTCATTCTTTCCTGTACCTTTTGCATTCTGCTCTTACCTGCCTGTCCAGAATATAGCCACTTCATTTTTTTATATTACATTTTACATTTTTTTTCTTTTATTTCTGAAAATGCTCTCATTTTCCTGTTCTAATTGAGCTTGCTGCCTCCATTCCCCTGACTGATTTTGTTTGTGTCTTAATTTCTTTTGTGCTTCTGTATTTTCTGATACCACCATCATTTTGATGCCATTTTTAAAGGCCAGGCACTTCATTAAAATTCAGTTTCTTATACTGAACAGTCAGCCAGTCTGCTGATTGCAGTTTTGTAGTGGGCAGAAACAGAAGGTGTCAGGAAATTCAGATGCTGAAAAGCATGATCTAGTGGCAGTGAAGTGTAGTGAGAAAGCTTGCAAAACCATGATTACTATATGTTATCCTTTCATAGCTACTTCTCAGGGAAAATAATTACTGTGATACTTGCCTGATTTTCCTGTGTCTGTTTCTGTGTCTATGTCCGTGCATGCATTTCTATGCCACAAGGTGAAACGTGCAGCAACAAGAACCATCTCTTGATACGCCCTTTCAGCAATAAAGAGCAAAACACTTGTTGACTCTAGTCTGATAATGTTTTGCTTTGTTGCAGAAATGTGTGCAAGGCTGAGTTCTGACCAGTGAAATCAGCACACAAAGTGTGAGCTTCTAATGTTTTGTAAACAGAAATATTAACTCAGAAGAGCATACTAACAAAGTGAAGCCTTTGCAGGGAGGAAGGTAGAGGCATTCATAGCTGCCCTCCTGTAGCATACACAATAACGTAGGGAGAAACACCCACTGAGTCAGCTTTGCTGCCAATAGGATTTAGCTGGCAAAATTTGAAGTCAAGTGCCATTAAGTAATTCCTTCTCTGCAGGCCATTCACATTCTGTAGTTGCAAAAATTCACTAAAGCACAGCATCAAACACATTAGTACTTTTATGTTTGCTTTCTTTGTTTTCGTCAAGTATGTTAATTGTGTGCTTTCTTCTGATCTGCAGTTGTGCATCTGAAATAAAATACAAGCTAAATAGCATCCTGGGTTGTATGAGGAATAGTGTGGCCAGCAGAACTAGGGAAGTGATTGTCCCCCTGTACTCAGCACTGGTGATGGCCCACCTCGAATACTGTGTTCAGTTTTGGGCCCGTCACTACAGGAGGGACATTGAGGTAGTGGAGCATGTCCAAAGAAGAACAGTGAAGCTGGTGAAAGGTCTAGAGCACAAGTCTTATGAGGAGCAGGTGAGGGAGCTGGGGTTGTGTAGCCTGGAGAAAAGGGGGCTGAGGGGAAACCTCATCACTCTCCACAACTACCTGAAAGGAGGTTGTAGCGAGGTGAGGGTGAGTCTGTTCTCCCAAGTAACAAGTGATAGGACAAGAGGAAAGGGCCTCAAGTTGTGCCAGGGGACGTTTAGATTAGGTATTAGGAGAACCTTCTTTAGCGAAAGCGTTGTCAAGCATTGGAACAGGCTGCCCGGGGAAGTGGTGGAGTCACCGTGCCTGGAGGTATTTAAAAGACGTGTAGACGTGGCGCTTAGGGACACAGTTTAGTGGTGGACGTGGCAGCATTAGGTTTACAGTTGGACTTCATGATCGTAAGGCTCTTTTCCAAGCTATCATTTTTTCTACAATTCTATGATTCTATAAAGTACACCTGAAAACCATATTGAAGGATGGTTTCCCTAAATCCCTGTAAAAAGCAAAAAGTCTTTCAAAGGTT
The DNA here is from genome assembly GCA_013398915.1 of Dromas ardeola. Lineage (NCBI taxonomy): Eukaryota > Metazoa > Chordata > Aves > Charadriiformes > Dromadidae > Dromas > Dromas ardeola. The sequence continues at coordinate 129,095 of VYZM01020580.1, forward strand.
GTTGGACATCATGTTTGGGGATGTAGATTTTATTTAGTATTCTACAACAGAAAATTTTCCAAACATTAAAAAAATGTAGGGCATCACACCTTAATCTTCAGTGTACCTAGGCTGGACTTTTCCTTGAGAGTAAGGCTCAATCTGCTGTCCACCTGGTACCTGAGGATTTTAGGATTAAGAATTTGGGGACAGCTTAAAGATTTTTCTACCTGAGTTGTAGCACGTGTCAAAAATGCTATGTTGGGAGTGTTCCTGGGCTTTCTTCTGTCCAAGTCATTTTGAGGGAAGCTTCGACTTAAATTTCAGGACAGAGCCTCCTCTTTGGTCTACCAGCAGAAGAAAAAATTCAGTGACCAACATTTCGTTCCTTTGCTGTAAAAATAATTGATGAAGAACAGGGCTCAGTCCTAAACTTAGATAATGTCCTTCAAACACATTGTAGGTAGCTCAGATAAATTTACAGAGTGCATTCCTGTCTGTGTAGTCAAACTATTGCGTGTTCTTAACTTCTGTTGCTTGCCTGCTTCAGCTTCCAGAGCTAAACTCAGCATGATCAACACTATGTCAAAAATTCGAGGCCAGGAAAAAGGACCAGGTTACCCTCAGGCTGAAGCCTTGCTGGCCGATGCGATGCTGAAATTTGGCCGAGAACTTGGAGAAGAATGCAACTTTGGTAACTTGATTACTTCCCTTTCCATTATAATGCAATAAAAATGGTAGTAAAATTTAATGTAGCTTTCATTATTAAAGTGTTGTGCTTTTATAAAGGAAGAACTTCTGCAAGAAGCATTAGAGTTCTGCTTCATCAGACTTCTCCGTTGGTCTAAGCCTGTTGAGTATCTTTTGCAGATTTGGACTGGAGATTTTTTTCTTGTAGATGAAAGCCAAATTGTTTTCATTTGGACCCATATCCTATATGGCCTATATGGCTTTAGGCGCTCTGCCATGGATTATGTTACTGGGGATGCACGTGTTCAGAATCATACTATTGTCTATGAATGCGTACAATAAAACCCTTTTTTCCTCAGAATCCTTATAATAAGTGTTATTGTCTTCATTACAGGTAAGGAATAAAGGCTAGTAGATTTTTATTAGACTTTGACCTTTTTTTCTGACCAAATTCCACATTTTAGGGCACTAGTGAATACTCCTGTCTTACCTGTCAACTGCTCAGCCATCCAAGCCCCAAATGAGTTTTTGGCTGCCTGAGCTAGAAATGTTAAACAGAGACTTCACATTGTGTTCTTCAACAGTATAGGTCTAACTAAAAGAGATGACATTCATGATGAGATCCTTTGTCTTTCTGTCCTATTTATTTGGGCTTCTCTGTGGCCATTTTTATATGGCAACACACAGAACCCTCAAATAGGACTGTGAAAATTCTATTTCCTATTTGAATCTTCATAAAGTGTTGTTCCTGGCATAAAGACATCCGCAATGGAAAAGGTACTTTCTTGTTTGTTTCATATAATTTACTAGTAAGCTTGGCAGATGTAGGTTGATTTGTGCTAAAGATGACTGAATTGTTTTTTTTAATTGGTTGCCTCTCATTTGCTAAATTTCAAACACATTTTTAAAGGGAAAATGAAGAACTAATAGAATTTAGTTTGTGTAAATTGCTGTATATTCCATGACGATTGCAATAGCACACAGCAGAATAGATATGGCAATTATTTTTGCATTCTTAACTAATAGCAGCTGTTACGGCTGTTTGTCACTCTTCATCCGGGTCTGGCAGGCTCCCTAGTTTTGTGGTGCATTGCTGGCATTCCCTGCTTGGAAGACAAAACTCCTTCTGATTTCTCACATTTTCAGGTTTTCAGACCCTTTGCATTCTTTGAAAGTGGATTTTTTTCCACCAACCTACACCTCTAAACCAAGAGAGTATTTTTGAGCTTCTTACTTTTGTTTTTATGCAGAGGAGGTAAACCAGAGTGGTAATTTTTGTGGCCCTCAAGTTAATCTTGGAGGAAATCTCAGAAGGCAGCTAATTCTTATTGAAGTTTATGAACTTGAGTAGGTGTATGAAGTTGATAGTTCCATAAAAAAAATCTTTCATAAAAAAAAATCAGTGAAATTGTTAAAGAATCTTTACATTTGATACTGTCACCAGTCTCACTGATACAAACAGGTAGACCTAGACTTGGATTGGAGCTGTTCTTGTATGCAGTCTAGTGTCTGGCAACAGCAACACTGGAGCAAATACAGATAATTATTTTCTAGCATGTTTCACCAGAGTGAGGAACGAACAGACAACGAGGGGTGTGGAGGAGGCTGTCTTGATGCAGCGTGGATCCTCAAGTTCAGCTGTGTTACAAGGCACGAACTCTGGGGGCTGCAGAAGTGTAAAATGCATGTTGCCCTTTCACACAGTGTGCCATACTCTGTTTCTTTCCTAAACTTGAGACTTAAAATGGAAAGTTAAATGAAATTTCTGTGACTCAGTTTCACTCTACAGTGATTTGGAACTAAGTTATTTTGAGATAAACTGGACATCTTTTCTTTCAGGACCCGCACTTGCAGATGTGGGAGAAGCTATGAAGGAGCTTTCTGAGGTTAAGGACTCTTTAGACATGGAAGTGAAACAAAACTTCATTGACCCACTTCAGAATCTCCATGACAAAGATCTGAGAGAAATACAGGTATTGCCCTCATTGTGGCATTTTAATAATGCCAAATGTGTAGACTGTGTATATGTCCAAAATTTATGTAAGTTGTGTAGTGTAAAATGGGCTTTCAGATTTGCAGATTATCTGATTTTTGGTCTCTTTTGGCTTGAGTTTTACCCTTCAGTTCTGTTTCTCTTGTTGATGGTTTAGAAAGGGAAAGATCAAAATTCTAACATTTTTTGACCATAGCATTGTCAAGCTTATGCAGGCATCTAATCCTAAAGCAGTACTCTAATCCTACCATTTGAAAGCTCATTTCACTAAACAGATGAACAGATGTTTACATTCAATTTTCTAGTGTATGACATGTGGGGGGTTTCGATAGTTGCCTCTAGACTGGCTCTACGCTTTTGTCTATATGAAGACTATCTGCAATATTCCCAGGAATTTTGAACACAAAGACCATTTGCTTGCATTAATTACATAATTAGTAATCTAAGAACCAGCCAGCACTTACAGAGAAAAATCTGTTTGCACACATACTTCTGCGGACACAACCTAATTTTACAATTGTGCAAGTAAAAGTGTCTCTGAATGCAGCAAATGCTTATCTGTATAAGTAACTGTTCTGAGCTCAGTAAGGCTTTCATATTGTTAAATGTATGTGGAAGAAAAATGTCTTAGGCAGTTTGATACTATTTACAAAGTTGCCAAAGTTATGAGTATCATAATAGATGACAAATTTATTCTTCTGAGGGAAAGTAAACCCCTAAAGTATTCATGCTTATGCTGGTAGCATTAACTTCTGGCCAGCTTGATGTGTCATCTGCTAAACAGATTGACATGAATGTTATGTCAGTTAACGAACTAGAAAATATTTAATAAAATATAACATTAAGATCCTTTGGTGGTCTGATAGAAATGCTAAAAGTATTTTCTGTGTTGCTTTGTTTATGAGAACTATTACATAGGCAAAAATGTACTAACTTGTGCTTTTAATAGAATTTTCTCTTAAACATCTAGGGAAAAGCCATACTGTTCAGGTAATTCTGCATCAGGGTTAAAAACCTAGAAACTCATGTATCCTTTATACAGGTGGCAGTTGCAGTTATCCATTCTGTGTGGCCTTTTTTTAATGTTGAAGGTCTGTAATTTAGACAGCAGTGCACCATCACTGCTTAAATAATATGTAAAACCACCTCCTTCATTGTTCTGTATTTCTCCCCTCTGGGGAAGGGTTGATATACAGCAAACAGCACATGCTTGCAAATGTACACAGACTACCTGATTACAATGCGGTGTAAGGAGAGCTGGGGAACATCTTTTCTTCTGTGCTTGCATTTGCGTTTTTGTTTTTAGCATCACCTAAAGAAAATGGAGGGTCGACGCCTGGATTTTGATTACAAAAAGAAAAGGCAGGGCAAGCTCCCTGATGAAGAACTTCGCCAAGCTCTGGAGAAATTTGATGAATCAAAAGAAATTGCTGAGTCAAGCATGTTCAACCTTCTGGAGATGGATGTGAGATACCCCTTTTAATTTTTGAGCTGAATCTTATAATGAGGAAGATACTGGTTGAGCAGCGAAGGCAGTCTAAAGCAGTCTAAAATTTGAAAGCCTTATTAAATCCGTGACAGCACAGATTCCTGTCATTGTACAATGGAGAGGCACTTGCCTCCTTGGTGGACTCAGAAGCTATAGCAATGTACAGCATGCACATGTAGGACTAATTTCACAGGTATTTTATAGGTAACTGATTTAAAGAACATAAATCCTCTGTAGCATCATTGTGCTTCCTAACTGCATAGTGTTACTTACAAAACCAAAATATCCTCCTTCTTAGAATTATGTAAATGTAAGTCATGACTGACTTAGCTGTGGTTTTAGGGTTTGAGTCAAGGCTTTTGCTCGAGTGTGTGGGCTGCTGAGAGGATTGGTAAAGATCAGAGGTGGTGAACTCACAACGCCATGGTCTCTGCAGATGCAATAGTGAGTAGGAAAGCCAAAGTTAATGTGACTGCTCAAATCTGACTCTGCAGCATAATTTTTGCCTACAGACTGGTTTAGGATTGAGTATCTATTGGGGTTTTTTAATCTTCCATTTATAATTATGTTGAAACTGTAAAATCAAGTGAGAAGAAAATATCTCTTTTGGAGGAAAAAAACATTTCGTCTCAAGTCTGACTTACAGAATATGTAGTAAAAGGAAACTCAGTTTAAAGATTTCTGTTGAAGTAAAGGATTGGATTTATTTAAAGTTTAAATACACACCTAATTTAATACTTCATTTTGTTACCAGATTGCTGTAGAGGAGCCATAACAAACCTGAAAATATTTGCATGTTAGAAATGAAATATATCTGTGCAGAAGTGAAAGAAGTATAACAAGTTTGTAGTTTTAATCCTTTGTAGTGACATCCAACCCTGTGTAACCAGGTAGTGCTGGCCTGCATTACATCGTTGCGGCATTGCGTATTATGGAAACTGCTAGCAATTGCATTGGCCACACCAGAGTTTTGGATGGTTTTCCCCCTCATAAAGTAGAATGCCATCTGCCTTCACTACAAATATTCTGCATCCAAGAGTACATAGTATCTTCCTGGTTTGGTCTGCTTCACAGGCCAGAATACAACAGAAGCATGACCATAGTCCCTATGGTTTTGTGCCCCGCAGAGGCAGGGAAGGAGAAGGTGTATTATGCTTTCATTACAGTCTCATTTTCACTTTCATAGTGTTTGCTGAATGAGGTATGTCTGTAGGCTGCTGTTTGTGCAGATCAGCCATGGAGATGATCAGTGGAGAAGAGTTGCAGTTACCGTTCCATATCAGGCCATAACTAGATATGGTAATGAACAAAGAGTGATATGTAACTATTTATGAACTACAAAGACAAATCAAGTTTTTAGACAGATAAGTAAAACTGCCTTTGCTGTGTCAGTGTGACAGTGCTCTTTACTCGCTTTTGCTGAGCTGTTAGTACTCGCCTGAGATGTGATGTTTTAATGTCAATCCTCAGATTGAACAAGTGAGCCAGCTTTCTGCTCTTGTACAAGCCCAGCTGGAGTACCACAAGCAGGCCACACAGATCCTACAGCGAGTTACTTCTAAGCTGGAAGATAGGTAATGCACTTTTTCTAAGTTTTATGTATTGTTTTTTGGCTTTACAGAGGCAGAAAACCTACGAATGGAATGCAACGCTATTATCTATTATGCAGCTTGGTAATTTTATGTTTATAAAAAGAAGAGCCATTTCATTAGGGAATTGCAAGCTGAGGTTTATATGTTCTGGAGATGCATACGCTTCTGAGTATGACTGAATGAGGACTGAGTTCAGGAAAGCAGCTCAGTAAAGCTGTTAAATGGAATTTAACTGATAGCAATTTTTTATAAATATTGGAAGTCAGTGGGACTTAGAACTTTGGATTCCATACCATTCCTGCATGTATTCACAAACTAGTCTTTCTGAGACGATATTTTAATGATTGCTATTGAAATAGAGTATCTTGATATATTCTCATCTACCTGAAGATCTTCCTGAGCCAGGTAGTGAGACTCCCATCATTTGCCACCTTACTAAATAGTCCTTTTTTCCAGCTTTATTATCAGATCAAACTTGATACAAGGCTTAACTGAGTTTACCTCTGCCATCCCCTTTTCTGTAACTGTGAATGCTATCTCAGAATTGATACAATATCTTTTTAATAGAATTTCAGAATTTTTAGTTAAGAATTTTTGTTTCTGTCAACACAAAACAGATTGTACCCCCTTGAAATGAGGAAAATAATGTTTGTAAAAGTTTATCTGCTTCCCACACGTGTCCATCTTCAAGGAAACTTAACATACAGGAAAGATTTCTGTAGTCCACATGGTTCTGGAAGTCTCTTCCTGGACATAATTCCCGAGGGCAGATTACGTTCACATACTGCGTGAAGGCAGCTTTTTAATCGTGCGTGATTCTTTGCTGTTTTCTGATGTCATTAGTGTAGATCTAGTTTCTGGTACTGCTGGGTCTGTCAGTGTTAATTTTCTCAGAGCACACAGTCTGTAAGCCTCATCCAGTTCTAAGTCTTAAAATTTCTTTGAATTAGAGCAGCACTTGTTTTGGTTAGGTAGGCTGCCCAGCAGGCTGTTTCTGGATACAGTTTGCAGTATTGTCTAAATAGCTAGCAGAATGATTTTCAGCACTTCCAAATGAATACTGCAATTCACTTACTTTACAGAAGCATTAAAAAGTCCTCAGGAGCAGGTGGGTTTTTCTGTACTCCCTAAGTTTTGCCATAAATTGAACATTCCTCTCTCTGCAACAGATTTCTCTTCCTGTATCGATTCAGATGATCCTTTGCCCTTTTGAAACTTCTGCTAAACAGTCAGGATCTTTGCTTTAAGTTTCAGCTGTGAATGATTTTTAGCTTTTCAAGAACCTTGCATCAGACTGCTATTACAAATCAGCTGAAGTAAATCTTTGGCATAAACTTAACTGTGCATCCCTAATTGTAAAGAGTCTGCTGGCTAAATCATCATTTTTTGTCCACACCACTAGACACAAATTAGAGCACTGTGATATGCTGATGCCAGAGATTAAGCAGGGATGTAGAGCTGTTACCATTTGAACTACTTGTCTTTTCCTGCTGGATTTTGGGGGTTGGTTTTTGGGACTGTATGAACTAGAAAATAAATAATACTTTACTTTCAAGCTGAGCAAATTTGTTACTGTTCACTGTCAGTGATGTCAACAGCACATACTGCCTGTTTTCTAGATACTTTTTTAAAGATATGAATGGAACTTGTTTGTGCTGCTGATTGGCGTGGACAAAGTCTTCTAAATTATAAGACTGTCCTGTTTAAAATACTGCCCAAAGACTTTAAAAAAAATTTGAGTTAGACTGCAAAAACAATGAAAAATTTAAAAATTCACTCAAATCTTCTTTATGGGTGCTTTAGATTAGGCTTCAAAACTTTCTTTAGGAACTGCAGGTGCAAGAATTTTCATTTTTCTTCTACACATTAATGGAAGGCATAAACTTCCTTAAAATACCATGATTGTATGAACTGGGACTTCAGAAACTTGGCAAACATGGGGAGACTTACAATGAAATTAATAAAATCTGGAAGGTCAGCAAAGGCTTTTCCTATTAAACTCTCTTTTTCATCAAGAAAAAGGAGGCTGCAGTTTTCAAGACAGGCTATCGTGACAGAGCAGCTGGGAAGCAGGAATGGTTTCCTTGGAGATGTTTCTTTCCTTAAGAAACGTGGCTCATGCCGAGCTTTTGGGTAATTTTTAGCAAGTCACTAGAACTGTCAGCTTCAGTTCATTATCTGTAAAAAAATAGTGTTTGTTTCACAGAAGTATTAAGTGTGATAGAACTTGTTTGAGTGTTTCTTTCGTCAAAACTTACTGTTTTGAAAAAGTAACTTCTGTGAATGAGTGAAACATACCAAAGCCTTTATATTTCATGAAGTTCAACAAGGCCAAGTGCAAGGTCCTGCACGTGGGTCGTGGCAATCCCAAGCACAAATACAGAATGGGAAGGGAATGGATTGAGAGCAGCCCTGCAGAGAAGGACTTGGGGGTGTTTGGTGATGGGAAGCTCAACATGAGCCAGCAATCTATGCTCACAGCCCAGAAAGCCAACCATATCCTGGGCTGCATCAAAAGAAGCATGGCCAGCAGGTTGGATGAGGTGATTCTGCCCCTCTACTCCTGTGAGACCCTACCTGGAGTACTGCGGCCACCTCTGGGGCCACCAACATAAGAA
>VYZM01020582.1:8358-46942 GCA_013398915.1 Dromas ardeola
GGAGCGAGACGCCCGCGGCGCTCAGCGGCGCTGCCGTCGGCGGGGGAAGGGGGAACGGCCCGGTGCGGGGGTCGGCGGCCGCGGGGAGCCTTGGTGCGGCCTCGCTGGGCCTGGCGGCTGCCCGCAGCCCGGGCTGGAAGGGGCCGGGGCGGTGGGGACCCCCGGGACGCACCGGTGCCGCCGTCCCCACCACGCCTGGGGCTGGCTCCGGGCTGCCGGCGTCCCTGTCGGGCTCTGGGCTTTATTCGGCTCTTTCCCCCTCACCTGAGGAGCACCACGGACGCGGTGCTTGAGACCCCCTTTCCCAGGAGAGCTTCCCAAGGAAGGGCAGTGTTTCCCTTGGCGCTGCGCTGGAGCGCGTTGGGCAAACGTCCCGTTTTCTTTGGGGTGTCTAAGTAGTGCAGATAGGTTGTAATGACCCATCTATTCTTCCGTGCCCATCGTACTTGTGAGCCACGTTTACGTGAAAAACAGAAGCTGGGGAGGAGGACGAATAAACCCCATGTGCGTGCCGTGCCCCGAGCTCCCCGTAACGCCATGTGAAACCCGGCGAGACGAGCTGTTGCAAGAGTAATTCCCATATCAGATACTAGCACAACCCCCCCGGTATTTGAAATACTCCCGGTGCTGAGCGAGGATTCACAAACTGGTGTGTGTTGGGGATTATTTCTGGTTAGACCCAATTAGATTATCATGTCTAAGAAAAGAATAAGCCTATTCAGTCAGGAACCCCCACTGACGAGCCAAATGGCGAGTGAGATGTTACGATTATTAGGCACAGTGGAAAAAGCCTGATCTCGCATTGCGCTTGTCGGGGAAACCCGTGGTTGGTTTACAGATGGGAGATGCCCCCGCAAGCAGCACATTGCTCAGAATCAAGTCTCGATTCATCTTAACCTACCGAAAGGGTGCCTGCCTTAATTTGTCTTCATGGTCTGTGGGAGAAAATGAGTGGTTTTGAGTTAGGGCCGATTGATTAGATCAGTAAAAGGAGGAGACATCATTTGGGAAAGCAGAGTGCGTTAGATATGTATAACATAAATATGAGAGATAACAGGACCACGCCTGTAATTTCTTGAGGTACTTGAAAGGAGTTAAATGGCATCTGTTTTTAGAAGATTGATTTAAATTAAGGGTCAGAGGATGAGCGCTGTAGCTTTGCTGGAGGGTGCGGCAGGCCGTGCAGGCACATGTCTGTACAAACGGGGTGTTGGATGGTCTGCTCCCATCGGGAGGAGCTGCAGGATGGGGCCCAAACACCACTGCTGGAACAGCCAAAAATCGCTTTCAGCCTGTTCTCGAAGCCAGCCGGGGATGGCTGGTGTTTGTTGCAGCTTCCAGGAAATATCTGACCACTTTATGAAAGAATAAACTCCCAGGCTGTTATTACTTTGTTTTCTCTGTGGCTCTGAGGGGAGGATGACTGTGCCACTGGTCAAACCCCAGAATGGGGTAGGCAAGAGAACAGCAGGGATTAATGAGAAAGGAATGGCGATTGGGAGAAAAAAAGATGAGGAATATTTTCTGGAGGGAGAGAGGATTAGTCAGGAGATGAGAGTATGAAGAAGGAGATGCTGAAGGTTATAGGACTAAATCTCACCTTCTTTATATGCTGTCTTAAGAAATTAGCCTGGCACAAGCGTTGCGCTCGCACTCGGAGAGCCCTGGTGAGGTCCCGAAGGGCTTTGCTGACAATAGCAATTTTCGTACCGCTAATGAAATTTCCAGGACTGTTTTTGACGTTGATGAACATGCAGCTCGGTTGAGTGCAGCCGCATGCAGGTATGCAGTCACCACGCTGAGCAGTTCGTCCCCGTTTCGGTGGGTAAAGAGCAGGGCCGCGTGGGAAAGGTTCCTTCTGTGCAGCCTCACAAAAGTATTTTGACGTTTTATTCGTCTCTCCATGTGCAAAACCAGCACAGTGAGCCATCGCCCTCTAAAACATGTGCATGTCTGTGAGGAGAGCGCAAGTTGGTTTTATTTTTTTCCACTTTGAACTTACTTTCCTGATCTTTTCCAGGAGCTCTGTGGTCCCTTCAGCAGGGGAGCGGATGAGCAGTAGTGTGCCTGGAGGTGACGCATATGTGCGCTAGCTTGTGTCTGCTGGGCTGTTAGCAGCCTTAGTCTTGAGGAAGGTCACTGCTGAAGCAGTTTGTCCACGTCAAACATGCATAGTCGCCTTACTGCCTCCTTGCTTAGCCTCGCTCTTTGAGGTCTGAGGTGCGTAAATTGCAGGAGATGGTGGGAAGTGCTCCAGGTCATGCGTTTTGGGTGAAATCTAACTGTGCTAATGCGCTTCTCCAGTGCCATCCTCATTACCACTGTTACGGTGCCATCGGCATTACCGAGGATGTGCTCAGCACGTGTGTGGCAGTGCCCGACCCAGGGGAAGGGCAGTGAGGACGAGTCTGGCTGCCCTCTGGTTGCACCTCTTGGTCCACTGGGCAGAGAACACAAGAGGATTTCCCCCGTGGGCCTGTTCTTGGGACAGGTGTGGTAAATGTGCTTCCTTGGCTTGTTTGTTGCGTTGAGATTTGTACTGGTCTCTGCCAGTGAGGACCAGGGTCTGTCTGTGTGTTTCAGGAAGACGTTGTATTTGATGAGGTGCACTTTGAAGAGATAAACGTGGAGGATAACCCGAGAGAGTTCCAGGTTTCTGTCTGTAAGCTGTGTTGTTTTTTCCATCCCCTCAAACTGATGTGAATTCTCCCCTTTTGGTAGGACATGTGAAATAATTCCCTTAGTTTTATGTTTACACAAGAGTGTAAAGTCCAGGGAAGTGGCGGCGTGTTATTGACACCAAGTTCCTGATTTGCCCCTGAGGGGTGCAGGATAAACGGAGAGCTGGATCCCAGCTCTGGCGCTGACTTGGAGTTTGCCAGCGCTGGCACAGCCCCTCGAGTGCTCGTCTGCAGGAACCTCCCACCATTATCCCTTCTCCAGCATGCTCACTTTTCCTCCTCAGCTGTGTTGGACTTTTTTCCTGGCTTTCTCCTGTGGGGCAAGTGTGCATAAATCATGAATTCTGGTAACCAACCCTAGTTTATTGCACAGGAAGCCATTGTTCGGCGTGTGCGAGCGCCATTGCAACCCAAGTGCGCCGAACGTGGCCGTAGACATCACGGCACCGCCGTCCGATGGGGCGGTGTGGAGATGCAGGGGTAAAAGCCAGCCTTCCAGCTCCAGCAGCAGGGTGGTCTTCCTCTGAACCGGTAACGGGGTTGCACGTTTGCAAATGACACATGGTTTGGAGGAAGCAGCCAGGACAGAGTTGGCAGGGTAAATTGTTGCCTAATGAGCTGTGATTGACATAATTTGACTGCTGGATTACAAATCTGCGGTGAGGTTAACAGGAAATATCCTCTTACCCCCACCAAGTGGTGTTTCATTTTACAAAGGAGCCTTCTGTGCCCGGTGCTGCAGGATGGAGGGAAGCGTCTGAAGGGCGAGGGGAGTGTGGAGGGAGCGGGTGTTTCTGCCGTCCCGCTCCAGCCCCTGCTGTGCTCCATCCTCGGTTCAATGTGATGGTACCTACCTGGAGGCAGAGTGTCAGCTCTGCTTCTGTTGAATGCACGCAAGGCTTTGCTGATAGGAACTTCTTCGTTCTGCTGGAATTTCCTTCTTCACAGTGGATTTTGCCCGAGCATCGTTTTCCGTACCAGTCAAGGGAGTTTTAGTGTCTATTGCTAAAGAATTCGAAAGCTCAGTGTGAAAACTCTGTAACGTTTCCCAGCTGTTTTCCATTCCTCTTCCTAATCCTCTATCAAATATATTATGCATTGTTTTATAATATGTATGGTTTAGAGTCTGCAAATCATTAAAGAGCATGACATGGCTGCAGGAGATATCTGTGAGGTAGTATTAGTTCCCTTGCTTCGGTGGGGTTGGTGTGGCACTGGATTCCGTGTTGTAATTCCTAAATTTAGCAGCACTCTCTTGGGGCCGAATTTCAATTGAGATCCTGTACTCTTGTATCAGGTGTGATTTGTATTGTTTTTGCGGAATTTGAAAGCAATACTACGGAAGTTGAGAGACACTAAATTAGATTCAGGAACTACCTTCAGGAAAAGGAGATTTCTAAAATTCAGATATTGAAAAGACCTGTTGTGTTTTCTTGTCCAGGCCTCATCGCTGACAGGCTTCTGCTGTTGGGTGCTTTCCTCAAGATCTCATTTAAATGATTTGAGCAATGACACCTTTTGCTTGAAGAAACAATCCAATAAATCACGTTGTTAAACATATGTATTTCTGAAGGGTTAAATTCACAGAGTGAAGTAGTGCTTGGTGGTGACACATCTGTCAAACTGCCTTGTAAATCAGCAGACAGCATTTGTAAGTTTTTCCACCTAGACATCACAGGAGAATATTTTTGTAAAACTATTTTTTTTTGAGTGTCTGGAATACAAGGATACTGTGGTGGGTATTTAGCTACTACCAAGTTAGTCACATTCCTAAAATTATTTTCAGATCCTGGAAACCTGGAAGACTTAAAAAGTAGTTAAGCTGATGTAGATGCATACATTTTTTTTCTGTGTATCCATACAAAATCATCTCCTTAATTTATTGGGCTGTAATGATGGAGGTATGAACCCATTCTGTCAAACTGCGTGTGTCACTTGTTCATAAGCTCTGAATAGCCTGAGAGAAAGTAGTAGGCTTTTTGTCCAAAACCCCAGGTGAACGGGATGGCTGTTTGATGTGCAGGTTGGGGCCGGACCTCTCCCCAAAGGGCCTGGGCCGTCCCGGGGGAGCTGCTGGTGGGGTGCTCGGCAGGGACATCCCGGGTGGGTGCGAGAGCCTGAAACTGCAAACACTTATGGTAATGAGGGCAGAGGGGCTTCCTCGTCCTTCTTCTGCTGCGTCCTGTATAGACCCGTCATCATGTCATATTTCCTTGCAAATTGCTCTGTGCTTTTGTCTAAGGCGAATAACAACAGGTCAATCAACTTCTTCAGGCAAAAAAACGAAACGGGGTGAGAAATGTGTGCATCTGTGAACTTGGCAGGGTTGTTACTTTTTTTTCCTTCAGGTGTCCGTAGACCCTGCTTTCCGTCTGTAGCCCCTGTGCTGTGCAGGGCTCCAGGGAGGACCCTGCAGCCTCTGTGTGTGGTGGCCAAAGTCATCTTCTGGGGAAGGGACAGGCCTCTGCACAGCACCGGTGGGGTCAGGTCCTTACCCTGGCTATGCCCGCGTCTGGGGTGGCTTGTGAGCAGGGACCCTTGGGCTCGCAGGGAGACTGCTCCTGCGGATGCTGGATTCCTCCCCCTGAGAGCCAGCAACCCCCCTGCCTTCACCCTTAGCCTGCACCGTCATCCTCCATCCCGTGCGTTGAAGCTTTATCAAGCATCTCTATCAACTTCCTTAACCTTGCGTGTGAGATAAAGGTGTGGTTTTTTCATTTTTATTTTGTCTTCACAAGCAAGGTCATTCAAAACTTGGCCTCGAGGTGTTAAATGGTCTCTTCTGTGGTACTGTAGGTAGTGGGTGATGCTGTGGAAAGAATTTGAGACACACAAAATGAAATTCAGAGTTTACACGATGATCTTGGATAAAACAGTAGCTGTTGAATTGTTGTCGATTGACGACTGAATGACTTCGAGTCACTGGAGTCAGCCTTTAGTGTTTCATTTAAAAAAAAATCACTTCAGCTTTTCATGCTGCATGAAAAGGTACTAAAGTCTACAGAAACTTTTTTTCCTACTCTTGAATAGCAGAACCCATCAGAAACACAAAACCAAACAAAAATGTTTGTTTTTTCCCATGTGTTTGTTCAAAAGTACATGGTGGTACCTGTTATTTTTATTATGGTTTTGCATCGTTTGGCAAAGATTGTAAGTTGTCCAAGCAACTTTTTAAAGAGTCCAGATCCTTTTGGAAATAAAACAGCTGTCTGAAGGTACGCATGCTACTTACCAACCCATGTCCTTTGCTCGTCTGGCTACTTAAGAGAAGAAGGGGAATGTTTTTCCTTGCTGGGGTTTGGGTGCTGCATGCTCGTTACGGTTGCAAAAGGGACTGGTCTGGTTCTTCGTCCGGGATCAACACCACCTCTGTTATTAACAGGATCCTGTCAGTCTTTTGCTCTCATTTTGAGGGCTACACCTGCTGAATAAAAGATTTTCCCCCCTCCCCAGGCTGTTAGAAAAGGTGGTTGAAATCTGTCATCTTGGTCTGTGAGTTCTTAGGTGAGCGAGTGAAAGACCCTACAGGAATCGCTGGGTTTTTCCCTCATTATTTGTAGCTTGGAATATGTCCTGAAGTGAAACCAAGCTTTGACATTCCTTTTCTGATCTCTTGTTTGGTCATTGGGGTGTTACTAAAAGGCAAATCTAGGGCTGGTTCTGACCTTTTCCCCCAGATACATTTTTAGTCTCAAGCTTTCAGCACTTCTGCTCATTTTTCAGTGTTGTTGCTGTTGTTCTTCCAACTCGGTAGCAGAGACGTGAGAATGAATACAGCCCACTGTTCAGTTCTAAAAGTGGAAAATCCCTGTGATTGATTTCAGTTTTGCTTTTGCTTTTCTTTGCTGACCCAACTGCTTGTCTTCCTGCAAGGTGTGACACTTGCTGTTGAGCAGCAGCAGCTTCTGGAGTGGTTGTGAGCGGGAGGTGGCCAGGGAAGGGGCTCCCGGGGCGCGTTTGTGCTCTGGTGGCACCATCACAACTTCTGTCCAGATGAAATGGTCCCACCTCAGCACTGATGTCCCACGTGGACTTCTAGCATGGGGAAAGAAGTGAAATCAACCTCTTCGGTTTTGCTGCACAAGTTGTTGTCAGCAGTCCATGATGTCCCTCGGTAGAGTTTAGTGCCACTTGCACTGTGGCTCGCTGGTGTGTGAGGAGACATGCCTGGCAGGTGTTGGTGAGCTGACTTGTGCCTAACCAAATGGGAAGCTTCATGTGAAAGGGCATCATGAACTTGACTCTTTTTGAGCTCTTTTCAAATCAAGGTGCTATCAGGGTACTCCTAAATAGACTGTTCTTAGATAAAAATTGGGTTTTTTTTTTTTTTAAAAAAAAAAGTAAGAGTTTTGTCCTGCCTATAGTTTTCAAGAGTGGTCTTCCAGGAGAGACAGTGACAGAGGCCTGGAGGTCACACCAGCATCCCCCCAGAACTCCTCCTCGGCACGATTCGGCCGGGCAGGGAAGGGGAAGGCTGACGCGTGGCTCTGCCCGGATCAGTCTGTGGAGGTGCACGTGCCTGCGCTGCCATCGTGACCTTGCACGGAGTGGGAATTGAAGAGCTCTCCATAGCATGATGAAATGAATTATGCAAAACATGCTGATGCAGCAGCGCTCTTCAGCACCAGTTTATTTTTAAGCATCTGGGCTGCCTCTTGAGTTTGAATTAAGCATGTTATGATCAGGATCAAAATACTTCCCAGTGCAGGAAGCCATAAAGAAAACTGAAAGAGAAGCGGTGGTTTTTCCTCGGTCCCTTTGGAATGCCGTGTCCTCTGGAGCTGTGCGTGACAGCAGAATCATAGAATTGTCTAGTTTGGAAGGGACCTTTCAGATCCTTGAGTCCAACCATCAGAAGGCCCGGCTGTTTCAGACAGGCTTTGCAGGGTGGTGGTTGGTCAGCCGGGAGTTCTTGTGGATGGAGTGTGCACTGCACCGGAGGGTTTTCTAACTGCTGGGGGAGGTAAATGGGATTTTCTTTGGTAATCAGAAGATTAGACCTTAAAACCAGCTGAGGAGCAAAACCGTACGTTCCCTGTTCTGAGAGGAGCAGTTTGAAACGTGCTTCCCAGCAGCGAAGCAGCCATTCTGGCCGCTGGAAGACTTCCGCAGCGAGCAGCCGCATTTTAGACAAACTGAGCTGAATTATTGTTTGTTTTCTTCATTGTTTGTTTGGAAGATCCGTTTGGGAATTTGGTATGGGAAATAAGTGACACCAACTCATTCAATTTGATTTAGAATCGAGTTAAAAATATCTAGCCCAAGCCTCCAGCTCTTAGGAGCTGCAGCATCACTGGAGCCAAAGGCCTCAGCCGGCTAGTCAGGTAAAAGCACTTCCAGCTGCTGTTGCTTAAAAAGCAGTAATTTCCAATTTATCGCATCCTGCCAATTTCAATTTTGAAGGGTCAGTGTAGTAAAACAATCAGGCTTTTAGTGCTTCGGCTTTTTAGGATTGTACCAGTTGAAACTGAAGGGCTGTGCTCTTAACCACGTAGCGGTGTCGCTGAGAAATGCCGTGTTCCCAATTACTTCTGCAAAGCGCTGTAGGTATATGGTGTGCACCCCTGTTTTAACTGAATATTGTTTCACTTGGCACTGATATTTTGACCTTGATCATCTGTTTTGTAGTTTTAATAGCTCAAGATGCACAACATTATATATGGATATATTGGAAAACATAAGCATTGATTTGTCCCAGGCTGTGTCTCTTCCTAAAATAGTGTCTTGCTGCCTTTCACAAGTGTTTCATTGCATAAAGAGTTGGATAATGTATAACTTGCCCATACTCTGTTATAACTAACATGCTGTAGAAATTCGACATGTGTTGGTTTTCAATTTACCATGGGATCGCTAACAAAACAAGTGTTTGTCTTCTGTAACTGTGCAGCATTAAACATATATTTGGGGAGGATATTCATAAAGCAACATAATAGTGGTATTGTATTGGAAATGAATGGTCTTCAGATGAGTGCTGTGCGATGCGTGGACCTCCAGGACTCTGCATTGCAGCTCTTGAGAGCAACTGTGTGTACTTGATCATGAGCTGGAAACATGCCCAACTGCTTCCCGGCTGGAGCATTGGCGAGGCAAGTGGGGACACCTCCGCACGGGCCCTGGGAATGGTCCTGCAATGTGCTGGGACTGCTCGGGTGACGGCAGCCAGCGCAGCCTGCTCTGTGCCCCAGAGGAAACTCCCCTGTCAGAAGGATCCTCAGGAAAACCCCTAGCAGATACGACTTCCCTTGTCATGTTGCCTGAACAACGCAGAGAGAGCACCACGGCCTCCTGCTCTTTCAGAAGTCGTGTCGAGGTCCAGTGGGCGGAAGTGCTTGGTGATGGCAACAGAAGCCCACAGAACTGCCTTTGCCTTCTCCAAAGTTTGTGGCCTGTTCTGGGCGCTCTCCTCCATGTGGAGGTTGGCTGAGGGCAGAACTTGCTCCTGGACAGAAGATCCTGGAAGCCTCCAGGAGCATATGAATAAGTCCTGGGTTTTTTAGTGTATGATTGGGTGCTGTGGGAGATATCGTAAAATACAGGAGTTAGTGGAGTGGTTTTTGTTTTGGGGTTGTTTTTTTTTTTTTTAAAATATACATTATTTGGCCAGAACTCATTTTACTATAAAAGGACTTGGGGTGAATATAGATTGTACATCTGTTACTTGTTTGTCTGCGAAATGACTGTACAGTCGAGGCCAAAAGTGAAGAATAGAGGGTTGCACAAATTGGCAAAGTTTCTGTAGTCTTTTCAGAAGCCAGTAATTAAAATGAAGAAGCAAATTGTTCAATCCAGAAATTCTGGTTGTTCATCCGTCTAATGCTCTGGCATGTCCCTCTACTGACTCCTCTTGTCCTGCTTTCCACCTTGTAAAAGAGGCAAACGAATTAACGCATGTCTACCTCGGGCAGTTCTGAATTCTGAAGCCAGCTGTTCCGGCAGAGGTAGGTGGCACCGTTATTGAAAGGGTCTGTGAAGCAATGGAGATAACTTGGTGGAGTCTATACAGCAGTTTTCTGACAAACGTTTCCGATAATTTAGTGTGTTTGGGAGTGCTTCGAAGGGCTTTCTGTCCAGCTTTGAGCCTTGCAAATACAGACGATCAAATAAATTAACTATCACAAATATTTAACTTAAACCCTGGTCAAATAGGGCTTTGATGTTGCGTGTGTATATGAGAACCTCCGTGTATCTGTACGCTCTCACAGATGTGTTAGGTCAGCGTTGTATTTGTCTCTCCTTTCAGACATAATAAGCCTCATACTGCAAATCTAAATGATTGCGTTCCACCTTAGCAGGCAGGCATATTACCTGGCGTCAAAATGTAATACGGCATACGGATTTTACTGGGGAGCTCATGGCAGGCAAATCACTGGACGGTGTCGTCATACTTGGGAGGATTGTGGGGTGGGTTGGCATGCCACCCCTACAAAAAGCATTGGCTCGTAGCTTATTTTTCATTGCGTTTGCGTAAGGTGTTGCTTGATGGCCAACAACGCTTTTCAGGTAAACTGAATAAATCAATTTGATGTAGTAATAATTATTAAAGCGCACTGTGGATTGAGCCAGGAAGCGTTCGGTAATAATTTGAATCCTTTAGTGATAGCATCTAGCTTACAGGTGGCTGATGAATTGTTGTGAATCTTGTTCTCTAAAAATTGCAGCTTCTTAAAATAGTCTGAGTTGTCATGTTCGCAGTGATCCTCTCCCAGCGCAGGGGAGCGGCAGCACGTCTGTGAAAACGCAGTTCTGCTCTATGTCAGAGCTTCAAATACAAATGCCTGTTCTCTTGATCATGTAAATGAATATCTAAGTGTGGCAAATGCACAATATTCTTTTCGGTAAATAAAACAAGAACTTCTGTAATTTAAGGCATCTTTTATCCATGAATCTTTCACAAGCCTCGTGGTGCTGCAGAGGAATATGAGGAGTGAGACTTACACTCCGTTCCTTTCGAAGAAGGAAGCCTGAATATCTGTTGACCCCCGAAAACTGAGCAATGGGCTTGAGATTAGAAATAATGCCTCCCAATTTCCCAGCGCTTGCCGTAACCCCTGGGAAAAGGGAATGGGAGCGTTGCCCACCTCCCATTGTGAACATGTGCTTGACACATTGGGAAGCCTGCTGTGTCCCTCTCCAGCTAGCGTGGGGACCTGGCAGCTGGCATTTGGCTCTTTGAAGTCACCTTTGCAGGTCCACATCAGCTTTCCTTTAAAGTCTTTCATTTATCTAGCTCAGTTACACAGAAGCTGAAGAGCAGCATTTATTCTGTTTATTTTCTGGTGTTTCAGGGCATCTTTTTGGTGTATTTAAAAAAATAAATCTCATTTTGGCTGGGACAGAGTTAATGGGTTTGTTTGCTTCTCACCTTCTCTTCCAGGTTTTTAATTTTCTGTTGTATTCTGGAGGGTTTTGTCCCTCTTTGTGTATGCTCGTGTGTATGAATTGAAACAGCTCTTTTTGATGACCGCAAGGTGTATTTCAAAGATAATTGGCCTGTGAGTCCGGATGAAAGTGGGAGAGATTATGTTCATCTGCAGATGCTTCAGTCTGGAAAAGCTGGTGGGCGCTGCTGTCTGTTCAGCACAGCCTGCGAAGTGCGGTGCACCAGTGCCACGCAGAGGTCCTCTCTTCTGGAGAAGTAAAGGCAGTATGAAAGCTGTGGTGGAGCTTGTTTCAGGAGAGAAAATGATGAAAGGGGGTCGTGAGGGTCTGAAGAATCATCTTGACTTGGAAATTAATTCTGTATTTTCTATCAGTAGAAAGAAGACATTTCTTCTTTAACGCAGAGATGTGTGAGCAGATGAGTGATGTACACAAAACACTGGGGGAAAATGCTTTTTTATTTTTTATTTTTGAAATCCCTTCATATGAGAACCTGTAATACCTGGGATAGACAGTCAACAGTGTTTGCCTTGTGCATGTGTACTGTGCTGAATGCATTCCTGAAAAGAGATTCAGCTGACTCGGATCAAATGGCAAAAGATTACGGATTAAAATGAAATGACCTTTCAGATCAGCACATGTGAAGGCTTACACGATCAGGTATGTGACTGATGACCCTTCCCTCTAAGCGAGGCATCTCTCTCACACTGAGTCTGCAAAAGCTTTGTACGGCAAATTTTTGGTACTGTACCGTTACCGTGGTTGTCGAGCTCTGTTTGTAGGCCATCGCTTGGTATGTGAACAACAGAGATGTCTTGCAGAAGTAAAGCTGTGCGTACGCCTGTAAATCCAGAGTGGTGTTCAGACCAGAAGGCAGGTGGGCTTCCTCTGACGAGAGAAGGATTTTGGCAGAAGATCAAGGGCCTCAATTGGAGTATAAAAGAAATTGTGCAAGGGTTTACATGAGCTGAGTCCTTCGGTGTTCAGCAGCAGGAGGATCCTTCATCAGCAAGCGTGATGTAAATGAATTTGTCCTTTCACAGAGCAGGGCAGGAAAACCAGCTCGAAGTTTTCACATGCTGATAACTGCTCCTGCATCCTCAGATACTGCTGTGACTACAGAGGGCAACCAGAGCATCTTGAGCACGCTGGATTTTCAGTTAAGATGAGGAACTCAGATACCTACAAACATGAGTGAGGCAAAAATTGATTAAGCGTGAAATTCTTCTCTGACAGTGAATTCTTGGTTGGCTGGGAGACAAAAGGTTGCACAACTGAAAGGGAAAAGTACTTTTACTTAGCTCAAGCTTTTGTTTGTTTGGTTTTGCTAATGTTTGTTTTATGTCTGGTGGCAAATCTTTGTTAAAGGTGAATTATCCCTTCTGTTTAGCAAGTGGAGTGAAAACTACCAGATGCACTTGTTAGGCATTCAGTAAATTGTCGAAACCGGATCCCTCTTAGGTGCTCTGAGCGGTGGATCCCTCTTAGGTGCTCTGAGCGGTGGATCCCTCTTAGGTGCTCTGAGCGGTGGATCCCTCTTAGGTGCTCTGAGCGGTGGATCCCTCTTAGGTGCTCTGAGCGGTGGTGATCCCTGAGATGTAACAGCCCGTGTGGCCCAGAGTACTCCTTGTGTTTCTAGTACAAAGCTCATTCCTTGTACTGAATCAACCCAGGTGGTACACATAAATAAGCGTATAGATGCATTGAAAGAGAAAAAAGAATACCTATTGCCATACGTTTAAGCCATGTTTTAAGGCTTTGCTGATCCACAGGCACTGCAGTTTGCTGCCGCGAGAGCTTTTCTCACAAAGATACCAGTGAAAAACAGGGAGTCTTCCGCTGAACTGTAAAGCAGTGTAGCCAAAACACTGATTAAGGCCTTGAATGTGGCTGCTCACGTCCTGCTGAGCTTATAGCGTGGCTGACCTTGTGCTGTGTGATACCACGTCCATGGCCACGTCTGCCGTTCCTCTGTGGAAGCTGGATACGCCAACTCTCCAATGCTCTCTAATGACCTAATTTTGGTTTCCAAGTTGCTGCTACGGCCTGGCTGTGGGCTGCTTCCTCGTCTTTGAATTAGTAGAGATTTTTAGTTTTCTGCTTATTCCCTTGATTAGCAATTTTTGGGTCGAAACTTTCCCTTTCCTCACAGGAGCAGGAATCAGCAGCTATTGCAGCATCTCAGCATACTATAATAATAATAAAAAAGGCTTTAGATTGTGGTTAAAATGGAGCAGACTTAAGGATTTTTCTGGCCAAACTCCATCCTTGGAGATGTCTGTGCAGGTCCCTCCCTGAGGGGCTTCTCAGGTGTTGTGCACAGCTGGGAGTGGAGTTTGGTCCTCAGTAGAGGTGTTGTTGCCATCACTGTTACTGCCCTGTTAACTGCCAGCGCAGGACAGAGACTTCTTAAAATGATGGAGAACTTAAAGTCTTCGTGTTTGCACCTTGAACTCCAGGAGTCTTACCAGGTGGCATCTTCTAGCTACCAAGTGGTGCTTTCTGGTGGGGTGGCCTTTGCTCCTGTGGAACTGCCCGGCCTCTGGAGCAGTAGAGACCCAACAGGGCTCTCGGAGGGGTTGCAGGCGTTAGTTATTACCCGTGTGGGAACCTTGAAGGCATTTTAGTACTTTCACGAGTGTTGGCCTAAATGCAGCCTTGGCTTTGGGTTGCTGTGCCTTGTGGATCCGTGCAGTGATGTGGGAAGTGTTGTGGTCTTGCATGGAAAAATTAGGAGGAGCTGGGCAGCGAGTTGGCACGTTCGGTATGTTTATTTGAAAAGTGAAGGGCACCCTGGCTTCATTGCAGGCGTAGGTTTTACATGAACAGGTCACTTCAAACATGGCTGAGGATCTGACTTAGAGAGCAGCCTGCTCCGTTTCCCCTCGGTTATCTTAAAGGCATTTCTAACTTTGTGGGAGGGAATGCGGCTGAAGAAATATCAACATGCCAAGAGCAAGTACACTTCATTAGGGAACACGGTTTAAAATTTTTTGCATTACTAGGAGGCTGAACTGTGGTGTTTCTTTCTGGTTTGTGTACTTGGTGGTGGATGGAGGGAGGGATCTTGCATAGTGTGCATTTAAGCAGCAGCAAGCAATTTGACAATATATCATCATGATACATTTCTATTATAAAGCTTGTGGGGGGGGGAAGGAAAAAAGTAAGTCTAGCAGGGCTGTGGGAAGCAGTGCTCCTCTTCAGGGGATGCTGTGGTTTAAGGAAGGGGCGTTTAACTGTATCTTCACTGATGCTGTTATCTTGTCTGTCAGCTGAGGACGTGTGTCCTGTGATAGATGATGCAATCTATTATGCCACGTTTTTATCATGTTAGGATCACTTTTACACTCTTCATTTTCTTTATTGTTTGATTGGAGCAGCCTGTAGCCTACGAACAGCTAAGCTTTTTGAGCACTGCCCCTGTTTTTTTGTCGTGAGAACCCTATGGTGTTTGCACACTGCCTTCATAGCATACGTTTGTGCAGCATATGTTTTTGCAAATTCATGTTAACTGTGATGCCATTTTTTCTACTTTTATGTCAAATTATGATCTCTGGAAAATGTCACAAAATATTTCAGCTGAATAAGAAATCAAAAGCCAAGCCCTTTCTTTTTAGGATAATTGCCTGCCATTGCTGCTCCATCCCCAGGGAGTCAAAGCGTTTGTACGGCTGTGGGCTCTGCCTGGCGCAGGTTTATATCCCACAGGCTTATCTGGGTGTTAAAATACTCCCTCGGGTCCTCTGCAGGTGACCAGACACGTGGATACAGACTAAGGCTGAAGTGTATTTGTCTTAAAAGCAAGATTTGTGTCTCCTGAACGGTTTCTCGGACCCCGCTGGGTGCAGGTCTGAGCAGGTGGCTGGTTATCGGGCTGTGCCTCGTTGGAGCGGTGAGGAGATGTGGCCCGGAGCGCGGGAGATGGCTGTAGGGAGAGGGGACAGCCTTGGCCCCAGCGGTGAGGACACCCTCGCCTTTCTGGGCTGGCATGGCCAGGGACGGGGTCCACTCGCTCAGAGGTGACGTTCGTCAGAAAAATCAGTGTTGCACAGGTGCCTGGATGCACTAATGAGGTGAGTTTTTGGAATTGCTGGGAGACTGTATGTATCTGAGCAGCCAGCATATAAACAAGGAGGTCAGCTGAAGCAAATGTCATTCCCCTGAGCTGATGGTATCTGCCCTCTGAAACATTTGGTTCGTTTGTAACATCTGGTGGATATCGCTTTTAATTTGAATGCATTGATGTTTCTGAAAGATGCTTTTCAGTATGTTCATAGGGCCTGATTTCGCTGATGTTGAAGGCTCTTCTACTTCTAGAGGGATACATGGATGTGTTGGGGCGATAAGAATTGGGGTCTTAGTTTATTTAAAATTACACTGTCTGGTTGTGCTGGTAGCGAGGAGCAACAGCAGCAAAAGGCACCAACTTGTATTAGATTTGTACCCACAGACACACAACCACCAACATTGATACTTCATCCTAATCTGACAAATTTAGGAGGAGTTGAGGGACTCCAGGGATGACCTCTGCTGCTGCTCCTCCTCCTTGGTAAAACATAGTCTTCCTTGTAAGCGTGGCAATACTCTGTGTTACAAGATGGGGCAATTTTTATTTTTTTTACCTCTTGTCTGGATGTGTAAGATAAAATTAATACCCACAGCTCTTTGAGAGCTTTACTGATGCAGCTGAGCGTGGAATTTGGCCTGTGTTTTCTTATTTTTCTTAGTTGTTTCACTGTTTTCTTAGTTTTAATCTACAACAGTCTTCATTCTTAAATTAGAGAAGATTCGCACTAGAAACACACACCATGAGTATTTTGAAAGACCCTGAGCCTGGAGTGGGGAGCCAGGGGGTGTCACGGGGTGGCTGGTACGAGTCCTTCCATCCCACGTAGCAGGCGAGGTCTGGTGACAAGTGTCACTGCCCTCCTTGTCCCCTGGTGTCAGGTAAAGCAGTGATTCCCCATTCTTCTCTTTCCTCCTACTGTCAGGTTTTGTCTGAAGGGGTTTGTGTCAGGGCTGTGCCTTTCGTTGTCTCCAAAGCTCTTCTAACATGGGTAAAACTGCACATTTTTCCTCAGCCTGGCTCTTGTAAGAAACAGAAAAGTCTTAGGTTGGATATTCAACCTGAGACAGACCCAACATAGAGACTCCAATGAACTGGTCAATGCTTGTCACAGTTAAAAGCATCTGGTGATGGGCTGGCAAGAAGGACAGAATAATAAATCACTGTTAGCCTAGGGAGATGGACTTCCATGCAACTCTAAGTACAAATTTAATTGAAACTAACTCCTGGCTGTTTACGATATTATCTCCTTACGTAATAGGAATAGTGTATATTTATTTCTTAATATAGAATATTATATACAAGCTCCTGTAAAATGAAAAGGTTTTACTTTATAAGTTCAGTTATTGTTTTACCTAAACCTCTAAGAGTAGACCTTTTTGTATAGTGTTTTATGCTAGATTCTTTCCTTCTTTCTGTTAAGTGCTCAGACCCTCAGATTACATGAAAATATAAAACTTTCATTTTAGTATGCACAATCTTTTCCAGAGATTTCCCAGAGTCCCTGGCTTGTGGTAGCACCGTATTATGTGGAGGTTATGTTACGTGAATAACCATTTCGCTTGTATTCTTAGTCATACACCATTTAGGATCTATAGAGGCTTTTACTGTTCTTTACTTAATAGTTAAATCATCTGGAAAACATATTTAAGTTTTTACATTGTGTATTTTTTCTGATGTTAAACTAGTCTAAAAGTTGGCATAAGCTTTCTTCAGTGTGCAGCGCTGAGCGCTCCGGAATGGTGTCCCATCTCAGCGGAGCGTCTGCGGTCAGCGCGGGATACGTCAGGAACAGCTTAATAGTTTTTAAAATCTGGTGCACAAGTTCCAGATGATGAGAAATTCCCTTTACCCGGTAAGGTTGGACTGCGCTGCCCGAGTGTAGTTGCTCTAAGCTTCCTTTGTAAAGACTGTATTATTATAGTATTTTTTCCTGTGCTAGTTCATATTGTTGGTGAAGTGAGTGTTGTATTGCTGGGGGGGAAGCGTTGTGAGGCTGGGCAGGCTCCTGCATAGGAGAGGCATTGATGGGAGGGAATGGATGACCTCTGTTGCTGGAGGGGTTTCTGTGCCAGAATGGTGTTTTTTTGCTAGAAATAAGGAGTAGAACTGCTTGTGCTCTCCGTGCATCCCTAACAGCTGCCTCCCTGCTCATGCTTCCCTTTTGACGACATACGGTGTAAATGTCATTGCTGACACTCTGTAGGCCAGGGCCAGCAGTGACTTGGGATGGAGATGACAGACTTACTGTTTTATCTTCTCATTAAAATACACTGCTGTAGTTGTTAAAGCAAATCTAAGGTCTCTGACATAAGGGTTTTCACTTCAAAAGCAAATTGAGAGGTACTTTAGCAAGTCCACTGCTGATCTATAATAGGTATTATTGAAATATTGTGTATGGTGGTCACACTCCTCGTATTAGGTTTTTAGATAAAAAATGCAAGAGGGAGTTCTGCAGGATAGTGGTCCAGATGCATGGTCCAAGGGCATTTTCTACTCAGAAGCAGTTACCAGTAGAAGAGATTTCTAAATAATGGTGAAACCATTTACTCGCATAGGAATTTTAGTTTAAATTACTTAGAGTTTCTAGCCATCTTGTTAGAAAAGTTAATGTACTGGCGTATATGTCATACCCGAGCTCAGGACAGTCGGGGCAGTAACTTGGTTTTGGTTGTCAGTGGATAGATTGTCCATGTTGCAAATAGGTGCTTTATCTCTTAGTGTGTGAACTTCATCTTTCCTTAGAACTGTGTTACAGCCAAAGATATGTTGTATCGGATTTTATACATTAAATCCCCAAAAGCTGTTCTCTTAAACATCAAGTAATCTTTGTTAATTTATCAACCAGGAAGTCAAGAAAACCTCAAATGAGATCTAATAAACTCTATTACCATTACCAGTATTTATGCATAAGATGAATAATAGGAAAAAACAGAGATTTGTTCATGTATTCCCTTTCTTCTTAGTATCCTGAAAATGAGTTAGAGTGGTCGAGTACAGTGGAGACAGTGCTCGGAACAGAAGAATTTATGCTAATTTGCAGCTAATGGATCAGCTACTTTCCAAGTAAAGACGGAGAGTAGGCAGCCTTGCATTCTGCTAGGTCAAGTTTAATAATCATTTGGAGTAGAAATCCAGGGAGAAACAAAGCAGTGTCCTATTCACATATAGCACTAGACTGCTAAAAAGCACAAGAAGTTTGTAGGTTTTGGTACTTTGACATTTGAGATGGTCAGAAAAAGGTACTGCCCCTAGTCAGTCATTTTTCTCACCAAACAAATCAGATTTTTGTCTCTGAAAATGTATAATTTAAAGAGTGACTTCCAGCTCTTTGAGTAGAGTGTTATTTTCATCTTAACACATGAATATTAGAGCTGGAAATCTACCAAAGGTGCAGCCAATTGGTTAGATTCATGAGGGACAGATGCCTGGAAAAAATGCTGGGTATTAAATGAAAAGGCTTTATATGAAATGTTGGTATTTAGGGGAGAGTTTTGCAATCTGTTTTCTAGGAGGTAGTCCAGGAAGAGGGATCTGGTCCTGGGGAAGGAGGTGAGAGTGAAACCAAGCTGTGTTGATACGGGGAGCTAGTGGGAGCTCTTCATCAGATGCTCTTGGCCAGGTTTTGTGCACTGGAGGGCTGCAAAGTCCAGGTGAGAGTAACTGCAGACTGGGTGGAAGCACTACCTGTTGCTCTAGGAGGGACTGAAGGGGTTGCTGCTAAATACAGGTATAGCCAGATAGTTCTGCATCTTTTGTGTGCTTTTTCAGTTTAATGGGGTTATTAAGTTTCATTAGGATTTTAACATTTATCCCAGAGAACAAATTAGTGTATTCAGCGGACATGAGGAGAGAAGCTGGTAGCAGCCTCCTCCATGAAAACAGGATGCTGAAAATCTCCTAGAATAATAGAATGGTTTGGGTTAAAGGGACCTTAAAGGCCACCCAGTGCCACCCCCTGCCCTGGGCAGGGACACCTCCCACCAGCCCAGGTTGCTCCAAGCCCCGTCCAACCTGGCCTTGAACCCCTCCAGGGATGGGGCAGCCACAGCTTCTCTGGGCAACCTGGGCCAGGGGCTCACCACCCTCAGAATGAAAAATTTCTTCCCAATATCTCATCTAAATCTTCCCTCTTTCAGTGTAAAACCCTTCCCCCTCGTCCCGTGGCTCCCCTCCCTGATCCAGAGTCCCTCCCCAGCTTTCCTGGAGCCCCTTGAGGGCCTGGAAGGGGCTGGAAGGTCTCCCCGGAGCCTTCTCTTCTCCAGGCTGACCCCCCCCAGCTCTCCCAGCCTGTCCTCACAGCAGAGGGGCTCCAGCCCTCCCAGCATCTCCGGGGCCTCCTCTGGCCCCGCTCCAGCAGCTCCGTGTCCTTCTTGTGCTGAGACACACACTGCTGGGTAAATCTCAGCCCAGTTCTGGTCTCTGACCCAAGGCACTGGCTTTCTTGGTAAACATCAGCACAAAAGTAGAGAGATTGGGAATGAGCTTGGGACAGCGTTTGTCCTTTGCAATCTGAGCTGGTTGCCTGGGAATGAGGGACAGCCCTGCGGTGGCCCTTTCCTGGTACAACCTCTGCAGAGGAGCCTTGTGCCAGTCCCCAGCTGTGGGCTTATGCCCGGCTCTCGCACTGGGGAAATGAATCTGTTCCCCAGCCTGGGGGCAAGGGAGCGCTGAGGAACATTGTTGTATGTACGAGGGAGAAGCTGTTTAATTACATAGGACACTTCTCCATGAAATTCTACGGTAGTGATTATCAGTACCAGTATGGGTGTGCATCAGCGGGATTTTTTTTTTCCTCCTTAACTGCTTCTCAAGGTATTCTAAAGCTCTTAAAAACAAGGAAAAAGGGAATCCAATTGTTTCCAAGCAGTAAATAACACATAGCAGGTCCACTTACAGGTTATTTAATACTTGTGCTGTTCATCATTTGCAGCAACAACTTCAGCAGTTTATTTTAAGGTTTGGGAAGTCTAGGGAAAGATTTGCTGTTGTCTGTTCCTTTTGTTGAATTTCTCAGGCATACTGGTCTTAGATACCCTTCCACAGTCACCAGAAAAAATAACGAAAAGAGGATATCTCTTCCTTTTTTCCCCTTTGGAGCCTGGTGTGTTGTGGTCCATCCCCGCCTTGCCTTTGCCAGAAGAATGTAGTTTATCTTAACCTTTTAAAATGAGTAGGACTCCTGACCTGTGAGTATTTTGATGCCATCCGCCGTTTCTAGCTTTGTAAAATCCTTACTGATGATGAAATAACTTGGTTTTACTGTTGTGTGTGGCATCTCTCATCTCTCCATATTCTACATCCCAACAGTTTATAGACTTTTGTTCTTCCTTTATGCTTTGCTCAAACCTAAATCTGAAGATAGGGGAGTTTAATTCATCCGATCTCAGTCTCATTTGATCTAAGGTGGTTGATAAGCTCAGCATGGTTTCTGAAAATGCTCCTTTATTTTCTGTATTCTCTTCCCCTGGCTGCCTGGCCACCTGCCTTCGAGTGGTCCTCTCCCTCTCCACCCCAGACAAGCTCTCCCGCACTTGCTGCATCCTGGTGCCCAGCTGTGAGGCTCGCAGCTTGTTATCCCTTCTTCAGCTTTTTATGTTGTACTTGACTCCTTTCGTCTGGGCTGAGCTACAAGAACTACTTTTCCATATCTTAATCCTCATCTGTCTAAATCAATTCAGGTTTTTTTGCTCACAGATAATATTATCCCTTGGTTGTCTCAGTTCAATATTCCGCAGGTTTACTTGCATGTCCCTTAAGCAGCTTACATATAAAAATGAGGATAATTTCCTAGTAATTTCCTGGGTTACCCAATTAAAATTTAGTTGTTCCAGTAATTCAGTGCAAGGGTTATTTATAGCACAAGCATTTGTGGAGTCTCGGCATAGCCTGGAGCGCTCAAGTGCTCTCAGCTCCATGATGGGGAAGGAGCAACCGCAGGTACTCAGCACGAAGGTGCTGCCCGTGAAGGGACAATTGCGACTTTGCTTTGCTTCTTGCAAGGATGTCTGCGCAGAAAGTGCAGTATGTTTTCCCCATTTATAGCAATGCCTTAGCCTGTATTTTCATTGCAGAGAGGCTGGCGATGTGCTGGGAGTTAGCAGGGGACGATGCAGTGAGGCCAAGGGCTCCGAGCTGTGCCGTTCCCGCTGGATGGAGCACTGGGGCTGGCTCTCCTTCCCCTTCTGCCAAGAGACCTGGTTGGAAACCAACTTAAACACAGCCTAATGTAAAGAAGCGTGGCTCTGGCCCACAGATGTTTAGAATGAATCATGCTGCTTGTCTTTATTTCTCAGCTGGGGTTAACTCCTGGATTCTGGAAAATAAAGATGGTCTTTTTATTGCTTTGGAGGCTGCATTGTTGAGCTGATGCCATGGATGCTTGCTGATGAATACTGTAGCACCAAACAGC
The DNA here is from genome assembly GCA_013398915.1 of Dromas ardeola. Classification (NCBI taxonomy): domain Eukaryota; kingdom Metazoa; phylum Chordata; class Aves; order Charadriiformes; family Dromadidae; genus Dromas; species Dromas ardeola. Next base: position 29,897 of record VYZM01020582.1, read on the forward strand.
TGTCTGGGAGAGCAATACAATTGTGAGGCAATATGCAGCTTACCCGTCCAGCGATGATGTGATTGAATCGCAAATAGATAAACAGAGCTTTGTCTTTTCTCCTGTATTTTCTGAGCAGGGGCTCCTCTTCCCCATGATTTCCAAAAGATTAAAACTTACAGAAACGAGTAACATTAAGCTAAAAAAAATCTCCATAAACAACTTTGAAGGCGGTAGCATTAATGACATATGACAACTCAAAAGCAGCACTAATAATCTTTCTGGTCATTAATTTAGGGCACGGATTGGAAATGCTTTGGAGTCGTAGAAGCCAGGATGTTTCCTGGCTCTGCCAGCCTCCCGTTTGCCTGGTGCTCTTGGCTCCCCCCCCAGATATCTCACAACACCTGGCCTCGAAGGCAGTGCGCGTTGACAGCCCTTGAAGTAGGAATGTATGCATAAATACAAGCATACATAATTCAGAGTTGATTGACTAATACTTTTATTATGGCGTTAGTTGAGGATACTGGTAGAGGCGGATAGTTAATACAGTTGTTCTTAAGAAAATCAGTCTAGCAAATATTTTTAATGTAGAAGAAAACATTAAAATACATGAAATTCAATTTAACTCTTCAATTCCTTAAACTTTCTCGACAGCAAACCCAAATCTAGGCTTATCGGTGCAAAATGAGCCTTACTGAGAGTTGTTTATCGACATTGCACTGTAATAAATCTTTCTTCGTCATTTTTGGCGATCGTTGCCGAGCCTGGGCTGTACAGCAGGGAGTTAGCACCACAGTCTTGTTTCTGAAAGCAGTTGTTAGGAAAGATGGGACACAAGTGGTTAAGGCAACTTAAGAAAACATAATGATTGAAGATGGATGAGATGCAGTGAAAAGAGCAGACATTATTTTAAATACTATCCCCACTTCCACCCATATGAAACTTTATCTATTTTGGCCTGTTTGTAGAAATTGCCCAGTGGAGCTGATAGAGTGAAGCACTGCGAGAGAGATTTTACTGGAAGATGCTTACTGTTGAACGTGGAAGGTGTTAATCAGGAAAATGGGACATTCTCGTAAAATAAATTAATTCAATTGCAGTTCAGATTTTCTGTGCGAAGAGGGAGTAATCAAAGTAATTTCACTCAACTGGAGTACGGCATGGAAAGCAGGCAGTGTATTAGTGATAGTTACTGTGAGAGCACCCTAGTTCAAAGAGTTCCTGTAGTCTGGTACCTACTTTGCTATGCTTCAGCCATTAACACTTTGGGACAAAAATTTCACCCTAATTAGGCCTTATTTCTCAACTGGCCATCTGTTCACTGAACCCTCTCTAAATCTTCCTCTGTTGCAAACCCTCCTCTGGCTGCATTGAGATCCTGGCTGTCTCTCGGCTGCTTTTGTGAAGCCAAACAGACTGAGCTGAAACAAGCTGAGGTTGAGTCTTCCTACCCTGAACCTGTGAGTAGCTTTGCACGGCAGAAGTTTTTTTTGGACGGACTTAATAAATGAGTCTATCTGGACAAGAAAAGACCCAAAAGACACACATGACAGCAAGTTAACAAACAGCTATTGAAGACAATGGCCTTTTTCCCAGCCTCAGACTGCATGTCTCTCTGGCTCCCTTTTCTTTTTGTGAAATGCCAGGGCTCTTTTCTCTCCCTCTGCTCCCCTTTTAAACTCCGGTTTTCTCTCCAAAACCTTCATTTAACTCTCGTCAGACTAGTGCTTTTGGGATGTGTGCCGCAGTATTTTGTGCGGGCGGTGCTCTAGAGATTAGTCCAGTTGATCAGCTTTCCCTAAGCGCGCTGGGAAATCTCTCTGCTGTTACTGCTTAACAAAGAGAAACGAGAAATCTGGGAAGGTTTCACCTTCCTAATCTGTGTTGTATGTGACAGCCCCCTAAGCGGAGCTCTGTTTGGGCAAATAGCCTGCGGTTATATGCCCAGGTACAGGTACACCTTCTGCACATTCCCTGCCTGACCAGGGCTTGGAAACCTTCCTGTCTAGCTGGTGTGTTAGATCTGAATATGCCTGCAATCTGCTGGCCTCGGGGCTTGAGATATATAATATTTTTTATATATATAATTATTATTATTATATTTTTTAAAAATCTACATAGTTCCCTTAGCACTATAAAACATTCAATGGCAGACATTAATAATACATCTTAAGGAGTGAATCCTCCCTGCAAAAGCAGCTCAGGCGGTCGTGTACGGTGCTTAGTCCAGCTCTGCTGCTTTAGGGGTGCATTTCGCTGTTAGCGCTTCCCCTGTTTTTAAGGGAGTTCTCACAACTTGAAGGCTAATACCAAACTTGCAGTGATCTTTTTGTTTGTGGTTTTTTTTCTTTTTCCTAGCAACTTTTCAGTTTCTTTTATAATCACTGCAGATACAAAAGAAAAAGCGAGAACAAAAAATAAGTTGAGTACCAGAAGGTTTGCAGGTCATTAGACATAGCGGTAGTAATAGTTTGTGTTACCTTCTCTCATGAAGTAGAACATAGAGAGGAGGTATAGATCTGACAAAGAAACAAAACTCTAATTAAAGCTGTCTTGACACTGGATTAAAAGGCACACTTCTGTCTTGTGGTGTCTGTTTTACGTAATTCTGGTTGAGTTGAGACAGCTGTAGGTGCACAGTAAGAAGCTGCATTCCTGTGCCCGGAACAGAGCACTCTCCTCTCCTCCCGCCCATACCATGCCCAGTGTGATGCCGCTGTGTAGCTTTCCACATGGAGCATGGCCGTTCCTCTCTTTTCCATGGAAGTAAGTGTACACCATAACGTTCCAGGGAGTCCACACTGCTCCTGCCCACCAATGTGGTACATCTTTTCTTTTCATGGCATCCTTGGGTGAAACTCGTGGATCATGACCCAAAACGTCCTTCTGAGCTGTGCACCCTGCCTTGGGGAAGGGCTCGGATGAGTCTTTGTGCCAACACTTTCAAAATTCATGTTACAGGGAAAGACGCTGGGGGTCGGTGGTTGTGCTGTCCCTCCTGCTGTGTTGGTGGTGGGCACCAGCTGGAGCAGCCACCTGCTCCCACCTTCCAGCCAGTTCTGTGATGATCAGCCATCTATACAGACACATTCCTGGGGTCCTCCTTCAGTGCCGAGGGGTCCTGTCAGCGCTGAGAGGGAGAGGGGCTTGGAAGTAAAGGTGGTGGTGCAATCCCAGAGCATATGCAAGCTACAAAAGAATGTTATTTCCAATTTTTAGGAGTAGTAGTGGGGTTTGGTGTCACTAAGTAATAAAAGCGCTTACCCTGAATGTGAGTTATCTCTGAAAATGTTAGTAACATCAGTTTGGACTGTTGGGGATTTTTGTTCTTGCTAAAGATCATCAAGAGAGAGTGAAAGGTATTTGCCACTTCTATTAAGTAAACATCAGCCTGGGTTTAGTGATCTTGTATCTGGGAATAGTGTTACAATGGGATGAGCTGTTCTTCGGTCAGTTCTGCCACCTTTTGTTTGTGACCATCAAGGCATATGTTAACACTGCCCAGGGGATCCAGGCACGCTATATTTAATTTTTCTTTTTTTGGGGGTCTCTCTCGGCAATGGTTTGAGGTTCCTCTCTCTCTTTTCCCAGGCTGTTGTAACATGCTGTCCCATTCCTTAGCACATGATAGATGATGGCATAACGTAAGGCTTTTTTCATACTGTCATTGTGTATCTTACAGCTGCAGAATGATAGAATAAGAAGTTTAGGGATACATATGAAAGGTTTCTATTTTCTAGTCATTGCATAAGAGTTAGGTTTGTGTATATGCAAGTTATGATTTATGTTCAGGAAGGATGGAAATTTTGTCCCTCTGGTAGCTTCTCCTGAGTAATCAGTTTCATCCTTCATATTTCCTGTGTTTTCTTTTTTAGCAGAATACACTCTCTTTAGAAGAGTTCAATTTACATTTAATGCATGTTCAGTTCTGTATGTATTCATGGTCAAATTCTGGTTTTAGTTAACTTATAGACAACTTCGTTGACGTCAAGAGAAGCTGGATGCATGTAACAGTATGGCTCTCCATGATTTTATGCATTTATTGCTTTCGTTTTGGCTTGCAGATACAGATCTCTGGTGTCTGCCATTACAAAGAACAGATGCCCCTCATTTCAGACCCAAATTTATTCCTGTCCCACGCAGATCTGGTTAGTGTTCTTGCCCTGTTATTGTTGTATGCTGTGCAAATGCATTTGAAGTGGGAGGTCAAGGAATCAAGAGTACAAACAGTGCTATATGTTTAAATTTTGTAATCTCACAACATTAACAGTTTCTCACTTTGCTCTTTCCACATTCTTCGTTTGGGGTTCTTATGCTTGAGGAGAAAGCTAGAGAGTTGGTTCACATTTGTGTATTTTTATGTGTTTATATTTGTTGTCCTGTGTTTAGTGACATGTTTTTGCGTGCTGGGATGCATATTTGTTGCTTTCAAATGAAATGGCTTTAAAAGCATGGGCTAAACTCTGTTCCCTGGCTATGTACAGATTTGCAGGCTTGCACAGATGTAAATGAATATGGAATTGCACCTTTCAGCTTTGATGCTGTCCTGCCTCTTCGATATCTTACTTCCGAAGCGGAGTGAGCTGCGAGTGCTGCCCGTGTGCCCCGTAGGTATTGCACTGGGCAGGGCCAGGAGGAGCCGGACCCTTCTCTTTGTGCTCCACTTGCTTTTGCAGATGTGCGGTCTCTGAACCTGCTGGCACCTGGTGCGGGTCCAGGCTGAAAATGTGCCCCTGGTTCTCCTGGTGGGATGCTCTGAACCGTGAAGGGGAAACAGGAAAGGAGTTATTCCCAAAAGGAATAACTCTTTAGTTGTCGTGAGGGTGAGACCTTCCGAACCAAGTATGGCTGGGCTAAGCATCATCGCTCCATAAAACCCCAAAAGACCTTTTTAACACTTACAAAAATTTAAATAATACTTTGCATCTGAGGTCCTGGAGAAGAGGAGGAGGGGATCTGCAGCAGTTGTGACCTTGTTCCTGTTTGACCACCGAAAAGCTGTCCGAGCTGCTGGGCTCTGTCCTGACTCGACCCTGGCCTGCGTGGGCCCTGCCTGATGGATGTGGTGGGCCTTTCCCTTCCTGGCATCCACAGAGGCTGCTGGCAGGGATGCTGTTAGTGCCGTCTGTCGTGCCGGGTTGGACACAAATGCTCGCAGGCTGTGGTACTGAGGTGCGGCAGCCGTCGGTGCTGTGTTCCTCACCGCAGTGTGTTGCTGGCACCGGCTCTTCACCTGTCGTGCCACCTCGTGCCCTTGAAACACCTCTCTGCTTTTGCCTTTAGATGGGTGAAATGGGGGGGTCTCAGACTTGTTTTGGAACCTGGCAGATAAAATGAGATGTTGGGATGGGTGTAGCCCCTTCAGACAGTCTTGCATCCCTTTAGCATGATGAACGTGGAGATTTGGCAAGGCTTCTGCAAGAGGCGGGCTGGGGAGAACATCGGAGCTGCAGAGCCGTGGAGGAGGTGGGGTGGCCGCAGGAGAGCCCAGCTGCCTGCGCCTGCTCCGCTCCGGACATGGGTGCCTGCCAAGGGATCCCGGGAATGGCGGGGGGATCTGGAGTAAGGCAGAAATCAGCTGTCTCCTTGCCGCATTCTCTTTGCTCTGAGGGGTAATTTATAGATGCTGATACAAAAGCTCCCTGTTGAAGCCTCATTGATTTCAATGAAGTGAGTTTGCCGTGCTTGGGAATGAAATAAAACCCCTAACAAGTCAGTAACCTTCAAGTGAACAAGAGGGTGATTAAAATGCTTTATTCTGTACTGGCTAAGATTCGGAGTCATTTAGCAGATATACTTCCTGATTAAATAGAGTCCTAACTAAAAATTAAAGATCAGCAAAAGAAGACAGTATTAAAAGAAAAAAGATAAAAAAGGACACTGATACCAGGGGGGTAACATCTTTCCTGAACCACTTTTCCAGAGTCGCGCCATAGACCCCTTGGAGCTTCTAAGTCAGCCCGCATGTCTGAACATACACTTCTTGCATTTTTCGCGCTGGGATAACTGTAAATACCTGCCCGCATTCACAGCAAGGCGTTTCACAGGAGCTTCTTCCTCGGACTTGCCTAAACAGATTCGTGTCCCCAGAGCTCAGGTCTGGCTGTGCCGCCGGCGGGGGGACCGCGGTGCCAAGCCCTGGGCAGGGGGATGCCCGTGGCCGGGGGGGCCGGCAGGGCTGCTGTGGTGCACGGCTTGGCCGAGACCACTGCGGGGAACCAAAGGGCACGGGGTGGGTTGGAAATCCAGGCTCGGTATCTGCTTTGGGAAGTGAACGCTGGAATACCCCGGCCTTGGTCACGGATGAGGACCTTTAAAAAGTCTGGAGTATATAAACATATTGATAAATCTCAGCTGTAAAGATAAACCAAGCTTAACCTTCCCTGATTCCCCTCAAATTCAGAGAATATTGTGATGCATATATCCATCTTAATAAAACATTTCAAGATCTGAGGATGAAAAGCAGAATATGAGTGCAGAATCATTACTGTAAAGTAAAATCTGGGTGCAAACCTCTACTTCTGTAAGGGAGGTGTAGTCCTTTCAAAAAAATAAAACATTTTGTAAAGCTATTAACCATGAACTCAGGAATGTTAATTTCTATATGATTGTCATAGACAAGGGATATTATCTGTAATAATTATGTGGATTGCACATCCAAACACGCTGGCAAAGAGCAGAGATAATTTAGCCCAAATTCAGCCAAGCAGACTCTGATTTAACTTGATGAGAATGACACAGTCAGATTTAAAGTCTGAAATCAGACCTTTGCAAAACGGGCTCATGTTCAAGTCTCTGCCTGCATCAGAGCTTCTGTAGAGATCGCTAATTCAGGTTTTATTTAAGCAGTGTAAAAATGCATCAAAGGTGGGGGGTGTTTTTGAAAAGAGGCAGTGAGTTCTCGCTCGGGTGGCTGGCTGAAGCAGGAGCTGCTTTTAAAGATGCATTGTAAAAGAATGCAGGACTTCTAAGTGACTTGAAGAAATTTAAACGACTTCTAATTTGAGTGACTTGAAAACAGTTTTCTGAATTCTTCTGTTTCTCCAAAGGATTTTGCGTTGCTGGATTTTTGGGTGTTTTTAGGTGCAAACTGTCGCACTCGGATGCTGAGAGGATGAGGCTCTGAGGGGCTTTGATGTGGTTGCACGAACACACGTTCTCGTGGTTGGGTGCATAGGTGTTTGCTTTTTGAGCAGATGAAGTGAAAGGAGGAAAGCGAGCCTGGATTTCTTCAGCCCCTTCCGTTTAGAGGAGACGTGGAGTCAGTTTGCTTGTATTTCCTATTGGACATCTGGAAAAACCCTTCTGAAGGCGTTTCCGATTTGTCACTATATGTCCCTTTTGCGGAGGGGAGCCTGTAGCTGACCTGGCGTGGGGCTGGTCTGGTGGGGGAGGCTCCAGGAGACATTGCTTTGGCTCCTGGCCCAAGGCAGTTGATGGATAAGCTTTTGATCCAAAACCAGGAGGGAAATTTGCAGCAGCAGGCTGGGAAATGGAAAGTGAAAGAAATCTCCAAGCCCTTTTGGTCTATAGACAGAAGTCCCCTCTGCAGGGAGCGAAGTGGAGAGGAGGGAGCTGCTGGGAGTGCAGGCGAGGAGGGTCTCCTGGGCTTGTGGTCCTTGCGAGCACTTTGGAAGACCTTGGTCATGGGGCGGTGTGTTGCTGGATGCTCACCTCAGAAAGAAGGTGTATACCAGCCTCACGTTCTCCCTCCTCTTCTTCGCTTGGTTATCTGAGGGAGTTAGAGAAAGGGAGTAAACTGGGCTGCTGGGGGAGGATGGGTACTCCAGTGAACATGGAATGGATTTGCCACATCATACAGTAACTGTGGGTCAAAATTATTAATTATTCCTTAATTGACTTTAAGGCCAGGGAAACTTCTTGTTACCTTTAAATTTACCAGTTATGCTGCTGTTGATGGCAGTGACATGGTGCCTTCTAAGTTGTTTCATCTTGTACCTTCCAGTCCCTGAGTGATGTGGCTCGGGGTTTTGACTTCCCCTTGTCTGAATGCAGTGCAGAGAGACCTCCCCTACCTCCAGAGAGACCAAGTGGAAGGTCTTCTCACGATGTGTGCCAAACACCCATGTATTGCTACACCAGCTGTGTGTTGCGTTTCAGACAGCGTGATGGGTCAAACCCCGCATTTGGCTGTGATCCTGCACCCTCCCTAGAGCCGGTGGGAGATGCTGGGGCTATTGGAGTATGGATAGACCCAGAACTGGCTTCCTGAGCCAAGGTGAGGAAGAGGCCGGAGTGGGGGCCCTGTTGGGATGCCGTGTTGGTGCTCAGCAGAAGCGCCGCAGGTCTGTGGCCAGCACTTGGCTGTGGAGCTGCTGGGACTATTCCCGCATGTCTGTGGGTAAGATGGAGGCAAGGGAAGAGACGCGGCGTGAACTCTCTCCCCCAGATTCTCCCTAAGGCTTCAGTAATGCTGTGAAGTCACACTGGAGCTGCAGTCGGTAGGTGTAACTCCAGTGGCTTCAGGAGAGCTTCCTGGGGACAGCAGAAAGGGTTTAAGGGGGTGACTGAGGGGTGCAGGGTCTGTGCACGTATCGGAGACTCCCCTACCCGCTCACACTGCGAAACATCCGACCTGCCAGCTACAAACGGCAGAAACATGCCTGGATTTTCTTGTTGTTTTAGAGATTATGTTAAGTGTTGCTTAAATGAAAAGGCTTTATTTTCTTACACCCACGTGCGTGTTTACTTCCTTGTCATACCTTCTGGAGTTGAAAGGGCTCTTTCATTAAAAAAAATTCCCCTGCAGACTGGCACTTTTGTTGTGGTTTTGTATGATGATGGACCAGTGAGTGTGTGTGTGTGTGTCTGTTTCCAGTAAAAGCTTGGTGGATCCTGGCCTTCGTGGGCTCCGTTCTGTCCCTGTGCCATTGAGTCAATGTGGGCCGGTGACTTGATGACGGTCCCTATGGGAATGGGTTATGGATCCTCCTAAGGAGGGGAGGAGGAGTGGATGGGGGATGAGGGCTTCTGCTGAAACGGGCCAGGATTTCAAGGAAAACATGATGGCAGAAGTACTTGAGCATGTGTTGTGCTTGTTTGCACTCCATTGAGTGGTGCTGCTCCTGGTTTTGAATGGGTTATCACTCAGATCGCTGTTGAAGTAAGAGGAGAGGGGGGACAGAGGGAGCAGTGACGCCGGCTCCTTGCCTGGCCTGGTGCAGGCTGTAAACTGAGGTCGGACTCACCTTCCAGTTGGGTTTCCAGAAGCAGTTCGTAGCGTGGGAACGATGTTTTGTGTTGTCTGTCAAACCTGTCCTCCCGGGAACCTGCGCCGGGTTCAGGCTGTGTAAAAATGCCTCGTTACAACCTGACAATAAGTGCCACTGTCACCCCCAGGGGACTTTGCAAGCGGGCACTACATCTGTCAGGCTGCTTCTCTTGAGGTGTCTTGATTAAATTTTTCTCTCCCTTCCTTCCTATGTTCCTGAGGAAACACATGCAGTTCACTTTTGGCAAATAAAAAAAATTGTTACTTTATTATTAAAGATATAACCCTGCAGAAATACAAGACCCTTCCTGGTAGTACTTAAATGTTTGCTTCGGTGTTGTTTCAGAGAAGTTAAAATAAACTACAGTCAGTTTGGAGCATTTGCAGTGAAAGTTCTTTGTCTATAAGCTTTGCTCCTGGAATTTGTCATCATACGTTGCAAGAAAAAAAGCAAAGGCATAAAGCGTGCATCTGTGCTTGTAATGCAAATAAATTACTATAAGAAAATACGAGAGAAAAAACAGGTTAGTGTTGATACTATTCTGGAGACAGTTTTGTCATTGTATATATGGGTGTGTCTGTTGTTTGTGTTATGAACAAGTCTCCTGTTTTAAAGATTGTCAGCAAATAAAGGGAAATGTTATTGTCTCAGATTGATAAAGACCAAGTACCTAAACCTTGCTAACATCCTGCACAGGCTGGACACTCAGTGTGTTCTGTGAGGATTGCAGGGCAAGAATAGAATTTAGGATGGGAGCTGCACAGTTAGCACCCATGCCCGACCTCTCTCTTGAATCAGAGAGGTAATTCACGCTCCAGGGATGCAGTGTTCCTTGTGCTGCCAGCGCTGGTGGTGCGCGGAAGGATGCAAATCTCAGCCCCTGACATTGACCGTGTGATATGAGGCTGCAGAGGCTCGGGGACTCGCAGCGGTGCTCAGGCTGGAAGGGACCTCAGGACATCTCTGTTCCTCCTGTTCAAAGAGGGGTCAAGACTAAAATCAGACTGTGAGGTATTACTGAACACGAGAAGAACACTGCCTTTCTGCTGCTGCTGGATTTGCTGATACTGAGGAAAGAATGCAAACAGGGAGGGCTTTTCTAAAACGTCATTATTGTTATTTTTTTCCCCTTTGGCCCAGCTGCTCATACAGCTCTCGGGGCTGGGCAATGCTTGTTCTCCTGGAGCTGTGACTGGGTGGTTTACGCTGCTGCAGAGTGGTGCTTGTATGAAAACCTGTATTGCAAATCAGCCAGCAAACGCATTCCCTTTTAAACATTAAAATTGTGTGGGGTTAAACAACTTTGGAATATGGCTCCAGTGGACAGAAACACTTTTATTTTCCCCTGTCTTCTGGTTATGTGGCAGGAGTCCCTTTCCCAGAGTGTAGGAGCATTATCTGATGCAGCCTCTCTTGATTTCGGTTTTACCTGCGGGAGCACCTGATGTATTCCTTTAAGAGGTCTGGTGTCGCTGGAGGTGCTTGTCTCATGGCAGCGCTGGGGCTGCACGTGTGGCTGCCAGCAGTAAGCGTGTTACTGGGTTAGTGGCACATCTGTGTCCTCGGCTGGCACCGAGCGCGACGTTACAGAGTTTTAAGATTGTTTTGGACAAGCTGCGTGGCGTCATGCCATGTTTTTTTCCAGGCTCGCTATCGCTTGGCATCAGGAAGCCCTTTCTGGGCACTAATGACTTCCCGCAGTACGTGCAGAAGGACCGGGGAGGTTTTGGTGCCGTGGGTGGGATGGAGATGCTTCCCTGGGTTCACCTCTGCTCATCCCTAGATATGCCTGTGGCCATCGCAGCTGGAAGTGCAGTATGTGGCACAGAGACCTGCAGGTGGCAGGGAGGGCAGAGCAAAAGGCTGCGTGACTACAAACATCCAAAGAGGGCACGTTATCAGCCGTCTTGCAGAAAGCTAGAAGGATGGCCCAGCCATTAATGCTCCTGCCATTAAGTGTTGCTCAGTACCTGGGGAGAAAATTTCAGCCCAGCACTTCCACAAAGTGAGCGACGCCTTTGTTCAGCTACTTCTGTTCCCGAAAAGCCTTCTCGGGTTTGTTTGTAGAGGGTTTCTAGATGCCTGCCTGGGAAATGCTCGGCCCTCGAGGGTATAACAGAAAAATCGAGGGTTTTCATTTGAGCTGTACGCCTCCTCCCTGCTTGTAAATTGCTGGCGATGCACTTTCTTACAGCTTTTGAGCCTTTGGGATAAAACGGGAAACAATCAGAGGTCAAGTGAAAAAAGGAATAGTTTTGCTGAAGAAGTAAAGAATGAGGCTGGGATGTAGGTCAGATGCACACAGCACAGGGTTTTAAGAGCTATTTTCTACAGTGAAATTGTACTTCGAGACTTTTTGAAGTTCACATCTGGTGAGCAGATTTAAGGTACAAGCCTCCAGTGTTTGTGTAGTAGCTTCTTTACTTGCTTTCTAAAAATATGACCTGGAGACCTCCCTTTTGCTGAAAATGTTGAGAATCTTGCTGTGCTTCTCTCCCCTGCACATTGCAGAAGTGACTGTGGAGCCTCCAGAAATGCAGCGGGCAGATTAAGGCTTCCTATTTTCAGATTACCAACCACCTGCCGCTGGACCACCAAGTCCAGCCCCGGAGAAGGGACCAGAGAGCCTTCGGGAACATCCTCAGAGACCTTTGGATAGTACAGCGTTCCCTCCCCATGACCCAGCCGCCCGGGAATGCTATGGGGCTGCCCACTGGCAGCCCGCTGAGACAAGCAAAGGGGTTTGGGTAAAGTTTTGGGAGGAGAGGAGTAGTAGGAAATCGAATGCGTGGGTTATGTCCGATTCTTCCCTTGCTCTGGTGTTACTCCTGTATTTGATCTCGCTGGAGTTGCTCCAGGCTTGCGTCAGAGTCAGCCCCAGCTCTCCTTTCCTCCGACAGAAATCTGGAAGAGCTCTCTTTAAGGCAGCAGAACAGCAGAAAAATATTTATAGACAGGAAGGGAATCTGGTCTCCCCCCACCCTTTGGCAGAATAACTATCAGTTTCCTTAAGATACATGCTTGGCAGCGGCGAAACGTAGTTCATCCCAGTGAGTATACTTCTCCTCAGCATTCATCAGATGTAAAATGTCATGGATTTGTCATGTAACTTAATTTCTTCCATTCAGATATATGTTAGGAATGAAGTCAGCTGAGGAGATTACAAAAGGAGTATTGATGCTGTGGTCCCCGCACATATTTTGATGGGAGGAATGAAATGCCAGTCAGCTGGCAATGCGTGCTCCTCCGCAGCCTGGGGAGCGCCTGCCCGTCCCCAATGCCTGGGATGAGTGAGCTGAACCAGGAGATGCCATGTGGACACCCCGGGAAGTTGGGAGGTGCAGGTGTTGATTGGGCTGCTGTGCAGGGCTGCGTGCAGGCTCTCTCCAGGCAGCCCAGGGAGACCTGCGCGGAACCCCCTCGCCCTCCCAGGCGACCATCCCTACTTGTAGCCTGCAAACGCTGGTTTAGAAGATGATTGAAAAGATTGATAAAAGCATCTTAGGGGTTTACTGGGTAGTTTGGAAACTGACACGTTCCTCCTATAAACTGTAGCTGTAGGTTCATGTTTTATTCTGCCTTTGCATTTAAGACAAGACAGGCTGTGACTTGATGGTGGTTCTGTCACCACTTGTAACATTTGAGGAAAAACCTGGCATTGTTTCTTCACCTTTAATAGGAATATTATTCACCTCGAAGTAATGCCAGTAATCGCCCCTTTCAAAATAGATGAGAACTGAAGTGACTTTATGGGAAGAATTAGAGCAGTGAAAACACGGTTTTATATGTAACGAGGATCTGGTTTGCAAAGGGGGATGCTGTTGCCTTCATGCATAGAAATTCTTGGCCAGATCTGTGGTGCCATCAAGCCTGCGGGGAGCTGGGTGCGGTGCCTTCCATCAGCTGAGATCTGTACGGCGCCAGAGGCACTTTTATCTTTTGGCTGCCAGGACTGGGAAAGGAGGCTTAGTCCCCGCTCCTCCTCCGGCGTGTCTCAGCCTCCGCGAGTGCATGGAGTACCGGCTCTGCTTCACAGGGGAGCAGGAAGGTTTCTGGTAGGAACCAGGCAGGAAGGAACCTGGCCTGGCCAAAACGTGCCTGGTGCTCACCCTTGAGGAGTGGGTGGTGTCTCGGAGAATGAGATTTGAGGCATAAACACCCTGGGGAGGAAGGCACAGAGGAGCAAAGCAGAACACGAAGCAATGCTTTGGGTGTATGGCTTGCGGGGAGCCCCGTTCTGCACCGCCGCTGTGGGTGCCAGTACCTGCTGTGGGTGCTGGGCTGGCCCGGGGGTTGCAGCCCAGACCTCAGCAGGCACGGTGGCCTTCCCGGTTGCGTGGGGCTAATCCCAAGCAGATGTGGGGGCAGCAGAAGAGGGCTCTTCCCCTGCGTTGGTCAAACTTGGCAGGGGCGGTTTTGCGGGATACTGCCCAGGGTGCATTCCTGGTGTTCCTGTGCCAGGCCAGCTGATGCCCTGGAAGTGCCTGTGCCAAACAATAGTTATTCCCTGTGAAATGCTCCACTGGTGCTTTTCTGAGCTGTTATTCCATCATCCACTGATTCTGTTATTCCTCCCTGCAGGGAGCCTGGCAGAAGGGGCAGGCTGGGCAGACAGGGGTCGGTCCTGGAGGTGTGCGTCAGCCCCGGAGAGACCTGCCTTGCTCTGGGTCAGGAAACACGTGGGGAAGAGGATGAGTATGGGTTAACATGGACATTCGAGGAGGCACTAAGTACTTAGTCACAGCAGGAACAAGCAGTATCTCAGAGAGGGATCAACAAGCGTGCAGAGTTTTCTATGGAAAACTCACAGGAAGTTATTTGCTTTCCTGACTCAGAGGAGAGGGAAGAGAAGTTGTGAAAGATGGGGACCCACACGTGGGCTGAGCCGTGGGACAGCCCTGGCAGGCTGGTGGCTGCCAGCCACAAAGCAGAGGATGAGCCAAGGGTATAGAATCATAGAATGGTTAGAGTTGGAAGGGACCTTAAAGATCATCTCATTCCAACCCCCCTGCCATGGTGTATATATATTTATTTATGTTTGTAATGCAATTCAGTGTTTGGCTCAAAGCTGTGCTTTTACATAAATAGCTTTAGTGGGCTTCACATGAAGGCAGAATCCACGTAATCATTGCAGTCTCCTCCGTGCCAGCTTGCTTCTCAGCCTTCTTATTTTCTGGAGCCACTGCTCTGTGGAGCTGGGGCTTGGCCACCGCCTGGGGTTTTGAAGATGGGAGTGGGCTGCAGAGATGCGAAGTAGATCCCCCGGTGTGCGTCGTATTTGCTGAGGCAAAACATGAGTTACCCTTCTGGGACAGATCGCCGTTTGGTGGGAATCAGTGTAGCTGCACTCCTTCCGGTGCATCATTACCTCTATATACCAGATGGGGTTCTGGGTGTGATGGTCACACACCGCATACTTAATTGGTGTAGCTGTAGCACTGTAACAGTTAGTTAATTACTGGTTTATGACCCCCTTGAGTCACCCTGGCTCCTGGCATTGACTCATCATGTTACTGCTCGTGGTGTGGGGTTTTTCTGGTGTTGGGGACGGGTGATCGGGGTCAGCGTCTGCAGCAGGAGAAGCTCCCGTGCCCGAGGAGCTGCTCAGTACCCAGAGGAGGGTACGGTACTGAAGGTAAGAAAAGGGTGACAGGAGATACCTACGCTTTATGAGAACACCCAGCTGTGGGAGTCTTGCAGCAGCAACCTCCGCTGAGGGCTGGCGGGGGGACCCATCTCGGGGGAAAGTGATTTCAGCGCCGCAGCTGCTGCCAAGTGGATGTGGTCACCACCGACAGCATCGGCAGCAGCCGTCTTCCCCAGACAAGTGCACAACCTTCAGCCAGAGGCGCCTCTCCACATGCTGGCATGCTAGTTGTGTGTGTGTGCATGTGTGTTTATCGTTTTCTTCTTTTTCTAGTTAAAATATGTAATCATTTTTGTGCCTGAGAGAGTGAAAAACTGCGAGCATTGGTGCAGGTGACCTTGCATGACTGCTGCAGGATCCAGGGCTAAAACCAGTCTCCCCAGTCCCTTCTCCCTCCCCCATCCCTGCTTTTTCCTGTGCAGTTCTTCTTGGGAAGAGATTTTCATCTGTGCCAGAACGTGCAGGGATTTTGTGCTGGGGATGCATATCCCCCCTGGGATTAATTTAAGGCTTGTTTTATTAGTGACCTAATCCATATCTGCATCCATTTCCCTGGCTGGTGGATGCACTAACCAGGCCTCCGAACTCAGCTGGGGTTTCTTCTCCCTGCGGCTCTGCTGTAGGAGACTGCTGGACAGCTGGTGTGACCGACTGACCATCACTGGTGGGTAGGTGTAGACCTCCTCCTGCTCCGGACATGATGAGGAGCTGAGGGAATACTATGGTGATGAGAAGTCTCCTACCCTGCTTCCTGTGGTCTTACTATGCAATGGCCATGAAATAACGTGAGTCCCATAGATACAATGATGTGCTTTCTGTTATGGGACATATCCCATGCCTTTCTTGGGGAACATTAATTTTTTGAGTGATGCCACCATGTGTATCATTGACAGTAATACTTGCACAATCCGTCCTGGGAAGGGAAACTGTGTGCCATTTGCCGGATGGAGCCCCAGTGGAGGAGTTTTATACATTAAATACCTTTTAATTAAAGGTGAGGAAACCAAGATGTAGAGAGATTAAGGACCAGTTTTCTAAAGAAGCTCAGTGGCTAGTCAGGACTAGATTTTCAAAAGAGCTCAGCTCCTATTGAAGTAGTAAATGAACAACCGGATTTTCAAAGCATCCGATCGCGTTAGATGCTGAGCCCTTCCAGCTGGGCTGTAATTGCTGGTGGGAACTGCCCACCCCGGGTGAAGGGAGGGTGTTCCTCTCCCGCTGCAGTCGGTAATCGGGTTGTTTACATCGGAACCGGCCCCTCGTAGCATGGGGAGAAACAGGCGCTCGGGGCTGCACAAGGTTTGGCAGTGTCAGTTCTGCGTGGGGAGGTGGATGCTGGACGTGCTTGTTCCTCTGTGTTGGCCACAGAGGACCATGTGAATGACCTCAGAGGTACGTGTCTGTGTGGAGAGGCCATGTCTATACAGGAGCTGAACCTCCATCCTTTCTGTTGCCCTCTGTCAGCTTCAACGCCATCTATGTTGAAGCTCAACATCACCTGCGTTGAAGCTCCCAAGTGCTTTGTGAGCCAGAGGGCGGTATGGGTAGTCATAAGCAGATGCTTAAACCAAGCATCTATGAAAGAAGACATTAAAATTACTGAAGACACTAGTTTGGTGCCTTTATTGAATTTTCTGTTTTCCCTGAAAGCCACCGAATTCTGTGAAAAATAAAAGGATATGAAATAGTCTGTAAGCGGTAAACTGGGTTATTACCATTAAAAATACTGAATCTGAAGAACAAAAAGTGACCGAGGCATCATGAAAACTTTTCTTCTCCGGTAATTACCTAGTTTTGAGTGGAGACCCCAGTGTGGCAGAATTGTCCAAGGAAGGAGGAATGTGGCATGTATTGTCCCTTTATATTCTAGAAAAAAAATGTGTAGGAAATTAAAGAAAAATGTATTTTCCTGTGGAGATGCTTAAACCCATGCTGTGTATGCATGAAAGGCTGCTGCAGGAAGCTCCGTGTCAAAGAGGAATGACAAATAAGGAAAATCTTGCCGTTATGCTCAGAACTTGCATCCATATCCTGCGCTCACTGCAGGGCGGTGGGGGACGGGGTCGTCCCTGCCTCTCCCTCATGTCTATCGTCCAGAGCAGCCATGTGGCCAGTGGCCGCTCTGCGTGCAGCTGGGCTACTAGTCACAGTGCAGCTCAGGTAGCTCCGCTGTGGGAAACGAAG
>VYZM01020582.1:52047-65208 GCA_013398915.1 Dromas ardeola
AAATGTTTTAATTAGTAACCTACATCATCGCAGTGCCTACGTGGAGTTTTACACTTTGGTGCTTTCTCAAGAGGTGAAAAATTTGCTAATGATTTGAATTTTAGGATTTTTGGCTGTTATTTCTTTTAAAGACCTTTTTTGGGAGGCAGAGAATAATTTAGAGATTAGGCCACCAAAATGAGAAATAATATTAGAAGTAAGACTTGGAGCAAGATGTTCTAAGCCTGCATTTAACATATGTGGTGGTGATGGTGGACTCCTCTGGGCTCTCCTGACCTGGTCCGTGGTGCTTCAGGGCTAAGAGGAACTTGAGCTGGAAGGAGTGGCGGATGGGAGCAGTTATCCAAGTTGCCAGCCTCAAAGCAATGGATGTTGGGTCTCTGTCTGGATGCCTCTCCTCAGATGGATCTTCTGCTATCGCTGTACGTCCACGGGTTGTTCATCTGTCAGTCCTGTCACGCATATTAACAGTTTGGCCGCTACTTCATCAGCAATTCAGAAAACTTTCTGGGATCTAAAGGTAGGCTCCTAAATCTATATGCGATCACCTCAATCAGCATATTCCTTTCCCAAGGGCATGTATTTAGGTTCTTAAGTACAGATCTGGTCAGGAACCAACTTTGAAAGCTGGGCTCAGCCCTCCTTTGAGGACCTCCTGGTCCTGGTCCCGTCCCTGGAGCATGTTTAAGGGAATTTTGCAAAGTTCCCCCGAGCAGGGAGAGAGGGGCAGCCCCAAGTCCCCAGGTCCCACCATCTGCAGGTGTGACCCTGGGAGTGGCTGTGTTGATCTCCAAAAAGGGTTCATCTGGAATATCGTACAAGTTGCATTTTCCAATGTATGTGTGAATGAGGGTTTATAAAGTGAATTACAGGGGAGTGAGTTGTTATATGGAAGGGTAAGGGAATGGTATTCATCTGAAGTGCTGCTTGGGAAAATAACCAGGACAGCAAGACTTTCTGTGGACTTCCATGGGAGTTTTTGGCACGTACTGTTTGCCAGATAGCTCTCGACCCTAAGAAATGCAATCAAATTATTCTATTGATTTTTTTTTTTTTTAAAAGAAAAATAAGCCCACCGTTTTTAAATTATGGCGCATACATATTAGCAACATGAACCTCAGCGTAACTATGAGTCTTTGGCTTAAAACAACTCAGACAGGAAACTAATACCAACGCCCATTTCAACAGATGTCGTGTGCCAGGAAATCAATATAATACGTTTCCAAATAAAAGCCACGTTCTACATGAGAATTGAGTAATGAAGTCATGACTTAACACACGGATAGTGTCTGAGCCCTTCAAAAGCGTGAATTGTTTGCCACGGGGAAGAGGAACACATGCTGCAGGTGTTGAAGGGTCAGGTGCCTGGACGGGAGTGTTGAAGATGATGGGCTCCATGTTTGGTCCCCAGCTCCCCTAAATGCCCTGTCACATCGCTCCCACAGTCGGCATTTCCTCTGAATGGGATGGGGAAGAAGAGCTGTTCCTGGGGCAGAGCTGGGTGTGTCTTCTCTCGTGGATAATCTGGGGCAGAGAACAATCTTGTTGTTGATCAGAGAAATCACGCTTAAGTGCCCCCAGGTGCTGGGTGGCAGTCCTCTTTCTTGACACAGGTTTGTTACAAATACCCTCTACCCTCACCTTCATCTCAGCGCTATGTAATGCCAGATTTTCTCCAGCTGCCAGGAGCTCCCAGGCTCCATCACTGCAGTAACGCGTTTCCAGGGATGTGAACTCCTGCTTTGGGCTCCCGTGAAAGAAGCTGTGCAGTCCTGTGCTTCGCCCCCAAGAAAAAACATGGTCCCACCAGATTTTGGTGCTGTGGTGGGGTTTTTGGTGCAAGGAATGTCCGTTCCCCCTCTGTGTTTGTAGATGCTCTAACTCCATAGGTGCGGGACGGATAAGGAAGGGTCTCTAGGCACATGGGTGCTTTGCACATCCCTTCTCCTGGGTGAGCTTGGTGGTGGCTCCGCAAAGAGAGAATTCATTGAGCAAGGTGGTAACTGCTTCTGTGGCAGAGGAGCTGCACCAGAGGACTTTGGGGAAAAGCAAGCGAAAGCTTTGAAATGCAAAGTGAAGGTGATAGAGATGTCAGGGTGCGGTGTGGTGGTTGGAAATTTGGGGTGTGATAGGCGCCTTGTTTTCGCTTTGCAGGGGTGGGGGGCAGCGAGGGGAGCGCTCCCCGGGCACGTCGAGGCGTCGGCGCGGTTTTGGCTCCGGATCCCCTCTTAGGGAGCAGCCGAGACAGGGGAGATACGATCGAGATGCTGCGCTTTTTTAAAGTTGGTGAGGCTGGCCAAGTTTATGAAGATAAATATACATGAAATTTGCATAACTGGCAAAAGAATACTGTTTACTGAATCCTGAGAAAATCGCCTGGCTTTTTATTAGCGATGCATTAAAATAACTGAACGCACAGCCGGAGCTCCCTGCGGGTTAGTGTTGGTGTGCAGGATGGGTCCCTGGGATGCGGTCCCTGCCCAGGCTGCCTCAGGACCCCTCTGGGCATCCTCCTTGTGTCAGTATTTTCCGGAGGCTGAGGGTCACTGAGCCTAGCAGCAAAACTCGGGACAACAGAGAGCCCTAAAAATGCAAAGAGTGGCTGGATGCAGGTTAAGATGTCATAGGTAAGGATTACGGAGCCCAGTCACTGGTTGTGCCGTTCCTCGCCGCAGGCGCGCTGGCTGCTTTGCTGTCGCACTGCTTGGCGTTTTTTCACTGTGTGATCAGTATCCGGCATGTTTTTTGGACAACGATTCACCTCATAACTAGGTGCTGTGAGAGCTTGTGCTGATGCAGCTGGGATTGAGGAACATGCTGAAATGGATTCCCATCTTTAAGATACTTCGGATTTGAGGCGGGATGGGCGGCTGTCCCATCTGTGTGTACCAAGAATTGAGGCTAAAAGTACAGTAGGACTGTCAGACTCCAGTAAGAACGAAAGGAAGGTAAATACTGATAAATATATTTCCCTTAAGACTGTGTTGAAATCAGGTGATAGTAAAGACCAAAAAAAATCAGTTTTAAAATCTGTTTGGTAATGTCATTGTCTTCTGACTTTGGAAGAAGAGTCCTGTTGTGTCCTGACCTCGTTTATATGCTGCATCCCCAAGGACATTGCCATTTTAGTAATTTTTACTAAGGTATCATCAAAGCATTTAGAAAGGATCCCTAACATACCCGAGGTGTGGAAGCAAGGAGCATCCTGTGCTCTGACACGTTTTCATGCAGAATAGCTGCAGTTGTCCCTTGTCGGGGTGGAAGCAGCCGTGGCTGCCAGCGGGAGCTCGCTACGCTCCATTGAATAGCACAGGGTGGGAAGGGGTTTTTGTTTTAATAATGGTCAGAATGATTCCCATTTTCTGCTAAATGAAATTGTAACAGGCCTTGATCAATGCTAGTATCTCTGTGTTATTCGTAATTCCCTCATGCTCTTCCTTTCCCAGCCTTTGCCTCGCGGCCGCAGAGGTATTTGGCCCAGAAGCCAGCCCTCTCCCTCCCTGGGCAGGGGGGTTGGACTAGGTGACCTCCAGAGGTCCCTTCCAACCCTACCATTCTGTGATTCTGTGATTTTACACTCCTGTCCTGGTTTGAGGTAAAACAGAACCAATTTTCTGATTTGTAACCACGACAACCCCTTGGAGCAGAAAATGGCCATGGCAGAGCTTGTGCATGGAAAGCTGTGACGGAAGAAAATCTTGGGATGAAACAGAGTAACGAAACTTCAAACACACCTAAACAGGGAAATGGCATGACTTGGAAGACAAGGGACTGTAATTAATTAAAACCACTTAGGCAGACTTCAAGGGGTTCTGATGACAGCATTGCAGCCAGGAGAAGAAAGGACCCGCGGCTTGAGATGGTATCTGCAAAACCCCGATACGTGTGTCGGTTTTATTAATGGCTTTGCTGTGTTGTGTTGGATGTTTTGATGGCTATCACAAGGTCCTAATTGATAAAACATGTTTTATTAAAATAGCCCTCTGCCCTCATGCTTGGCTTTCCGCAGAGGCAGTGTTTGTCAGGGAAGATGGGAAGATTCAGGAACGCTGAAATCCCCGCAGGGCTACGCCCGGATTTCACTGGTGTGAGGTTTGCATGGGTGTATCTGCGAGGAGCTCGGGTCCAGCTGGACGCCGGGCTGCAGTCCCAGCCGCTCGCCCCGCTTCGTTTGCAAGCCGCAGGCTGTCTTAGCTAATTAGGCTGTGAAAGCTCCACTGGGTTTTTCTCAGCCATCCTTGGCGGCAGGGCCGGCAGCGCCGGGGGCGCAGCAGGTACCGAGGCAGAGACAGGATGGTTCTTGGCGTTGGGCTGCGCCGGGAGCTGCCGTGTCCCTCAAACACGGTGATGACCTCGTCTTCTCTGCCTGGTCCTGCTTGACTGGCACAATAAGGGTCTTCCCGGGTGCCTGGTGTGACAGCGCAGGCTGGGGCTTTCTTTGCTTTTTGTATTTTTATAGCACGTTATAGAATCATAGAATGGTTAGAGTTGGAAGGGACCTTAGATCATCTAGTTCCACCCCCTGCCCTGGGCAGGGTCACCTCCGGCTAGACCAGGTTGCTCCAAGCCCCGTCCAACCTGGCCTTGAACCCCTCCAGGGATGGAGGGATGTTCTGGAGGTCCTCAGGGATCCCGTAATCACGGTGTAAGTGTGACAGCAGTCGCACTGGCTGCTGGTGGTCTGTGGTGGGGAAGGGAAGGCAATGTCACAGTTAGAGATTCAAAAGCAATTCCATTGTTTATGTTATATCTTGTAAAAGTATTTTTTCTAGTGCAGCAGTTGTCTTTATAGACATAAGTAGTTTTGTGATCCTGCTTTTGGAGTGGTTTGTAGCAGAAGGTGTCGCAGTCGGTTCCTGTTTGGTGCCCTTTGGCATGAAGGTGTTTTCTCTGGTTTTCCGTTCCATGGAAGGTGTCTGGGGGTGCTATAACTCCCACTGTCAGCTTGGCCCCTGCTCTTGGGAACTGTGTCTCGCTGGTGAAAATATTGCCAAACCGCAGAAGACACTGCATAAATCCCTCTCCTGGCTTCTCATTCCTTAGTTTGCGGCCGTCTCAGATGGCTGGTGATGAAGACGTCCGTCCCTGCCGTCTGCTGCCTCCCTCCCCTTTCTCTTTTTTAAGTAGTTGAGTGATGTTCAATTTTGGGTGGTTCTGTTTTTCTTCTGACAAATGCTTTTGGACAAAGGCCTGTGTTTCTCAGGGTGGTGGAGAACTCGATTGCACAAGCTGATGAATCCCCGCCGGCAGTGGGGGCCCGAGGAGCCAGATCGGGGTGCGGGGCTGGGGTTTCGGGGGGCTGGTGTCTGCTGGGTCGGGCATTACCCGATTCCTGCGTTCCAGTTAAACTCAGGGGTGACCTGAAGGGTGTCCCTTGCGCTCTGTTTCCAGAAGTTATCCGATTGTTTCTTTTCTGGTATCAATAATAAGGATTACCTTTAACCTGGAAACTCAGAGCACTTGGTAAAAATGTATTAATGAAACACTATGAGAGGGGTGTTTTCACAGCCCTGTTACAGAGGCACAAAGGGAGGTGCAAGAAATACATTAAAGAACAGTATTGTATTGTTCCCCTCTTTCACAGATAGTTATTTTTTTCTCCAGCATGACCTTTTGTGTCTGATGCTGCATATCTTCTGATATTTCTTTGTCATTTTTGGGAATACAGGCTCTTCTTTCCCATGTAGATGCTCTTCGGCAGCAAGCACGGCGTTCAGACTGCGGGGTGAGAGGCTGGAAGCTCTTGTTTCTCAGTATACGTTTTCCAGTTTGCTGTGCTGCTGCTCTAGCAGAAGGAATTTGCAAGTGCACATGAGTGTAGCCACATTTGTGATAATATTAAGAGTGCCACCAGAGGACTGGGGTTCCCCTGCTCGGGGTCCGTGCTAATGCTCCAGAAGTCACTTGCCGCAGGCTGTTGACCATTAGCTCCCTGATGGCTTGGAGTGAATGTGTCTGCCTAGAAGAAGCGTTAATTATGATGTTTTGAGGTATGTGATTTGTGAATTGATCATCTTTTCTAATCCCGTGGTGCTGTAACCTATCTGGTTGCTTTGTGTTTTTCTTGGCAAAGTGCGAGGATGGGCATTACCCAGCCAGATCCTGCATTTGCTCCTGCGGAGAGGAATTAAGATGGATGTGGTGTTCCGAGGGCTTCACACTGGTTTTGTAATACTCTCTTTCTGTCTCATTTTAAACCAGCAGCCTGTAGTTTTAGCTGGTATTAATTGTGTAACCGAGCAGTAAAACTACCCATTTTAATGGTTTGAATACTTGCTGTGAAATCGTAACATTCACCTCCAAACATTTATGTTCCCTTTTCCAAGTCACCTGGCTAGTGGGCGTTTGGGGCAAAGCGGTAGTGAGGAATTCCTTCTTGCCTGGCCCAGGGAGGTTCAGGGTTATGGAATGAGCAAATGGCTTGAAATCTTCAGGCGAAGAGGCAGTAAGGTACCATTTGTTTGCAGAGGATGGGTTTTATTCTTGTTCAGCTGCTGGGTACTTGGCGTATACACAGCCTGGTAGCCTGGACCTGGTTTTGCAAGGGAACCGCTGCAGCCTGCGTGGAGGGGAGCGTGCCCTGCAGCTCCGGCTCCACCAGGAAATGAAATAAAGCCACGAGGTTGAGAAGAGTGTGACTTTTCATGGCGCTGCCAGTTTTGATGTCCCAAGGGCACTGAGCAAGTGACAGCCGTTGTCCTTCTGGAAGAACTACTGAGGCAGGAGGGGCTCCCATGCCCCGCTGATGTTTTTAAGGACTGGTGGAGGTTTGCGCAAATATTTATAAAAATAACATTTTGGCCTCTGTCTTCCCTGAAGTGAAGCCTCCTGGTCCGTTAGCCCGAAGCAGGGAGCGTCCCCCTGTCCCAGGAGGGATGCTGGGAAGCCGAGAGGCAGGTGAGGAGGCAGAGCGGAGCCCCGGCGTGCCCAGAGTGCTGGTGGTGGGCTGCCGCAGCCAAGGGTGGGCACCTAGGAGCAAAAAAGAAACATTTTTCTCTAAATAGCAGGTTTGGTTTAGTTGTTTTTCTGCCTTAAAGAAAACAGTGGCTGGGTATTTTGGCCCTTTGTCTTGATTATATTATAATCTTATAGGCAAAACCAAAATATTAGCGAGATCTGCAAAACGAAGGCTGCGTTAAGTGTCAGGAGCACAGGTAGGGCACGCCGAATGCACTCCCTTACGGGTGCTCCGGTACAGATCAGCCTGGACGTGTGCTAAGCCCCCAGCACATGCAGTATTTCATCTTTTATCCATACGAGATTTTCTCACTTCCCATTAAAACCAGCTTGGTTCATGAGTTGGCATGGCACGGGAGCTGCAGAGGGACATTCCTGTGCTGGGGAATGCTGGGGCCGGTGCTTGGACTCCTGCTGCTCCTGTGAGCTGGTGTTTCTTTCGGGGGATGTAAATCTTGTTTCAAGGCATGAGCCCAACTCCTGACGTCGAGTGGTAGACATTGCCCGTGGCCCAGGGCTCCTCTCTGCCTTCTGCAAGGGGCGGTAGGTCCATCCTCCTCTGCTGCCCCGGGTGCTGGTGGGTGTCAGAGGCAGGACCTCCAGCCACCGGCGTTCACAGGCCATGAAGGCATTTGCTGGTCTTCAAGGTGGCCGGGTCCCGTCAGCAACGCTCGTGCCAAATGATCTTCTGAGTGCAGACATGGGTTCTGCTCATCTTTTGCCTTGCTGGCAGGAAAAGTGGCTGCTCCGCAGCTTGGTGGCTACTGCTGGTGGTTTCTGCCCTTCTGAGGAGACTAATTAATGCAGGGGTTTCAATTGTGAACTAAGTCCTGTTTCAGTGACCTGTTTCCCGGCTGGAGCAGTCCCAGGGCTGCCCTGTGCCATGCTGGTGGGTCAGGCTGAGGGTGTCTGTTGACGGAGCCGCTGTGTACTCACGTCATACACACCAGCTCCTTTGAAACGCAGGCATTTAAGAGGGATTAAAGGTGTGGCTTTATCTTACATTGTTTAGAAGGCTAAAATACAATCAGAGAAACATGGAAATAAAATGGATTATGCAAAAGCACATTAGAATTGAGCCACTGGCCTTTTAAAGCTAACAGAGACTTCACCGACCAAAGGAAATATGAGGATGTGTGTTATAAAATTGACTGCTGCTTTTATGGGAGGTTTGGTTTGGGAGGTTTGCTTTGGCTGTGCGTAATAGATTTCCTTACTGATAGCCCCACGTGCCCTCGCAGTGCTCCAGCTCAGTCGGGGCACCTGTGGCTATAGGAAAATCATCTCAACTGGGCATCCATCCATGCATGGTAAAGAAGAAAGGACGTCTCTGATTCAGGACTTTTCGTCCCTGCTGGGGTAAAGCGATCCTCCGTATATAAGGGCAGCATGTTTTAATCTCTCTTCACTGCTGGCATCCTTTGAAGCACTGAGAGAGAGGTTTGCTTCTCTCCCATGCCTGTCCGTGGAGGTGCGAGGACTTGTCCCCTCTCACCGTGCAGAAGAAACTTATCCCAGTCCTTTACTCGGCTGAGCAGCTCAAGCCGGGAAAACTTTCACATCAGCTGCCCTGAAATACAGACATCACAGTGACAGCGCAGTGCTCGTTTCCCACCCTCATTAGCTTAGCAGAAAAGGAAGACTAATTAGCCCGTGCTGTGCTCAGTGTGGGTCTGCTGTGTGCTGTTCCTAGGAGCGGAGCCAGCCTCCCTCCTCGGCGTGGCTCTGCACTGCGTGCCTGTCCGGGGAGGTGCGGGGCTGCCCTCCCATCCAGCGTGCTCCCTCCGGATTGTGGGGGTCCCACATGTTTCCCCTCATCCCCATTTCACCCTGCAGGCAGCCCCCCTGTGCATTTATGGGTGCTGGCGTAGGTGCTTCCCTGAGCAGGGAACCAGTCGCCCAGCGCAGCGCAGAGGCCACGGGGCTGCAGGCACCGGAGGCTCTCTCTGCACTTCCGAATTTCAAGCAGTATCTGTCAGGCACGTGGGAAGGGCTGCACTGGGGGTTAAGAACGCGTTTTCCTTTTCACTTGCCTGTATGCCCTGCCTCCGTACCCTCCTTGCAGTGTTAATGAAATAGTGAAAATATGAGCGATCTGGTAGGTCCTGCTGCTCCTCGTGAGGACCAGCAGTTTTCATCTTTTATAAAAATACACAGTTATTACTAGAAGCATACTTTGTGAAGCTTGCTTGAGTTTCCAGTGCCATGCGTGATGTGGAAAGTAACTTGACCACAGGAAGGCCGCAACTCACGTTAGCAATATACAGCCCAAAGTCACTCCTGTAACGCATGAATTTCAACTGATGCGTAACTGGATGTACCAGTGGATGGGCAGGAGGCCCCTCGATCAGAAAAGCTGCGGTTCCTCTTGTAGTCACTTCCCCCAGTGTGGCGGCCTCAGCTTCATTCTCCGATGACGTTGTTTTTGAATGCTTGGTTGATTAAACATTAGGGTGGGATTTGTCTCACCTGCCTTCAGTTTGAAAGTCAGACATTTGGTCTCAGCTCTCTGTACCTCTGTCTGCAGTCAGTGTAGCAGGACAGTCATGAATTACCCATCCTGTCGTGCCTAGAATTCTTTAGGCCGCTAAAACCTGAATTTAGGTGCTTAATTTTAAGTAGGTAAGTTTTTGAAAACTTTCACCCCAGTGCCTATTCTGTACATTGCGTGGCAGAGGTGTGAGGATGCGGATGTCCCGAGGATGCCGTGGCGTCCTGCTGTGCAGCACCCCTAGCGCCTCTCATCAAATGCCATGTTTCCCACTGGGAGTGTGAAATCCTGTTTGCGGGACTGCTGCTGGTGCTGTGCTGCTTCGTCTGCTGTCAAAGCCCGCTTTGTGTTTAATGACAGAAGGCTGAGCATATGTTCTGAAGGGCCGTTATTAGGAGCAATTGGTTGCAACCTTGGTAATACTGGGATTTACAATCTTCCAGTAATCTCTGGTGCTCGCGTCAGGGTTGAGAAGGTGCTCCTGAAGGTGGCTGAGGAGTTGAAGCCTTCTGAAAGGGGTGTGTGTGGCCGATGCCCGGCTGTCTCTGATCGGGGATGGGGCTGCTGGTGGCACCCCAGCGGCTAGGGGTCTGGCAGGGGGCTGGTGGTGTATCCTGCCACCCTGCTGAAACGTTATCCAAGAGAGCCGTCGCCGTCCATGATCAGATCTGCATTTATTACAAAGGCCGCTGCTGTGCTGTCACTTCCCCGGCCCTGTGGGATGTCACTGTCGCTGCCCCGAAGCCTTGGCCGTGTGGCTGGTGGGTGCCGGCCAGACCCACAGCTCCATGTCTGTTTCTGGTACTCGCTCCTTTCCTGTGACTTAGTGCTGCAAAAATTAATCCGCAAGTCATGCTGGCCATCCCTTAGAGTTCCCAAAGAGCTGGAAGGGCAGGTGAGGAGCGTGGGGGAGGCTCGCGAGGAGGGAAGCACCGGCATGAGATTCCCAAAGCTCTCCGGTGCGTGCTATGCTGTGTTGTATGGGGCCCAAAATTCAGATCCTGTAGGAATACTTCAAACAAGGATTCCAGACACCGTCACTTGGTTTTAAGAGGTGCAGGAGTCACGGGCTGATCTTCTGTTCAAGCACTGGAGCTGAGACACCACCCTGATGGAAGCACAGCAGCTCTGCGAGGAACTGTCGCCGGCTGGGAGCTTTTGTTGGAGCAGGACCTGCGGCGAGGCTTGGAAAGAAAGCAGAGCTGACACGGCTTTCAAATATGCCATATAAAGCAAGTATATCTGAAATCATACATGTGAATTTGACTGGTTTTTTGACATTTCTTCCTTGAGGCATCGTCAGCCACGGAAGTGCGTAGTAGGGACCTGGCCGATAGCATCTTCGAGATTTTGCAGATAAGGATACTGAAGTGTGAGTATGATAAGGATGTGCGATTGCCGGGAAGAATATATTTTTCCTTGCCAACTCCAGCTAAGGGTAAAGGCTCTTTGTGATCTGAAGCACAGAACTTCCTCTGGGTCTGTCTGTCAGAGAAAACGTGCTTTGCTGCGGGGCCAGTGCTGCGTTCTCCCATCACTGACAGATCCTGGTGCTTCGTTCCAGGCGATGAAAGCAGGTTGCTCAGGGCTGGGTCTGGTTTGGCCTCCGAGGAAGGAGGCTGCACAGCCTCTCCGGGCAGCCTGTGCTGGTGTTGGATCATCCTTACTGTATAAAAGGGTTTGGTTTGTTGGTTTTTTTTTTAAATGTTTAAGTGGAATTTGATGCGTTTCAGCCTGTGCCCATTGCTTCTTGTCCTGACGGCAGATTGAGGGCAGGTTGCTGGCGGTGGCGGTGCCGGTGTTGGATTAATTCTGCTGGTCACCTCTGTCTTATGCCGGCTGAGAGCTCTTGCTCGCACA
The DNA here is from genome assembly GCA_013398915.1 of Dromas ardeola. Lineage (NCBI taxonomy): Eukaryota > Metazoa > Chordata > Aves > Charadriiformes > Dromadidae > Dromas > Dromas ardeola. The sequence continues at coordinate 63,356 of VYZM01020582.1, forward strand.
CAGGCTTGTTTTCATTCAGTGCCATGCTCTGCTTCGGTGGGAGCCCATGAGCTGTTTAACCTAATTACCATCCCGGGGACGGCCTGAGCTCCTGGCGTGGGAAGGCGAGGAAAGCCGAAGCTCGATTTAACAAAGATATCTTCATTTCAGCGCTTGTGAAGAGCTCTGACTGCGGTGCGTGCCCAAGTGACATTAAAACACCAGACTTTGGCTTGTGCTGATGACGCCCTTGCACGTAGGTGCCACTTGGGGTGTGTAGCAGGCTGGACGGGTAATGAATAAACATGCCTCCAGGTGAAGGAATTAGTGGTGTGCAACAGGGGCTAAAATATACCTGTTACCAGAAAAGAGTCTCCTTATAAATAGCTGTTTTCAGCTGTTTCTCTCTTTTGGTATTTTTAAGCTCAAATCTGTTCAGTTTGCCGATTTTGCTGACAGCCAGCCCAGCTGCTTCTGCCTGGGATCTTTAGTCAAAGACTGTGAAGCATAATTGAATCCAGCTTCCTCTTCCATAACCACCCTGGCTCTCTAAGAAATTAAGAGGCAGTTTATAGTTGGCAATTAAGACAGCAGTTCTGGCTTAATGAGGCCGAGGAAGAGCAGGTATGTGGAGCAAGTTTCCATTTCTATGCCGTGGGCTGCGGTGGAGCACGGGGTGTGACTGAGCATCCTGGTCAGGTCTTACAGGTGACAATACCACCCCTGCTCCCAGCCGGCATTCCAGTGTTGGAAACTTGCTCAAGCTATTATAAAAATTGGGGTTTCTCCACTCAGTAGCCGGACTCACGGGCTGATAGACACAAAGCCATGCAACCTCCTCATGCAGAGCGCAGCTTTTTCCTCCCTTGCGGAGCGCCTGGAGGCTGCTCCGTAAGAACTGGGCTGTTAAATGGTGACAGCTAGGTTGGCTTGAGGTCTCTGCTGGTAGACCTCATCCTGGCAGTGCTGTACCGGGTGACTGATTTCAGGGGTGATTTAGGGAGGAAATGCTGGTTAGGTGTTGGAGATAAAGACAGGAGAGGCATTAGCCTGGGTTTGCCCGACTTGTTTGAAGTGTGCTAGCGCTGCGTGACGGTCGCAGCCGTGGGCCTGCTGCGCAGAAGAAGCAGGCAAGGAAATCTGCTGGAAAGACGGGAGGTTGTTTTTTCTAGCAGGAATGCTTTTGCTGTTTCTGTGCGCTTGGCTGTGTGTTGCATGGGCAGCGTGGGGAGAACCTGCAGACCCCCCCGAGCCCCTTTTGTGAAAAGTGGTAATGCAGATACCTTGGCAGTAAAATCGAAGCCCATTTGTGCAGTGTGCGGGTCTGTGACCCCTCTCTGATGAGGGGCTCTGCTGTGAATTAAGGCCCTGTCCTAAACAGGAGGTCCCATCCAGGCAAGTGATACCTGCCGAGCAGCAGCTGAAGATGCTGTGCCCTGTGCCTCAGTAACACCAGGCAGGGACGCTGCTTCGTGCTGCCCCGCAGCTCCCTCCGTGCCCCGCTGAAGCTGTGAGGGTTCACATATTGGTGTGGTCGCAGTTTAACTAACTCCAAGCCCTTGTATAAAGGACACGGGCAGTGTTTTTGCTTTCCAGCAATTTCCAGCGCCAGCCTGGCCGGGTGGTACATCGGTGAGAGGGAGGTGGTCGGGAAGCAGCTGCCCTCGCCCTGGGCCAGCGCAGAGAGGGCAGGCAGGCACCGATCGGTCTCTCGCCCTCCTCCTTCCTCGGCTGTCCTCAGGTTTGGAGACACTGAGAAACCTCTGCAAGCAACGGCCTCTTGTTGATGGGAGTTAATCAAAAGAGCATTACTGCTTAATTTGGGGCTCTTAAAGAGCAGCAGAGCCTTCTGGAAAGGCATTGGATAGCTCAGA
>VYZM01020582.1:65239-80538 GCA_013398915.1 Dromas ardeola
CCCCTTCCTTCCTCTGCCCCCCCCCCCCCCTTTCTTTTGTTGATATTTGCAGCGTCAAGGGCATAAAAAGAGAATTAGAGGAGGGGCATGGGAGCGCTGTGTGCTCTGAGCTTTCTTGCATAGGGGTGAAGTATTTGCCATTCACCAGCGAGTATTTCCCGGGAAACCAAGTTTGGTTCTCCCGGGATGTCCTGTCTGGATGGCTGTATGGCCGCGCACCAGCCTCCTGCTCGCTGTTACCTGATTTAATTTTTCACCGCAGTGACAAAGCAGTCCCTAGCAGACATCTCCAGAGACACCGCTGTTTAGGCAGTTGAATGCTGCCCTTGACAGCCAGCACCCTTGGTGTGCTGCGGGTGTCAGCGTGCGGCGTTGCAGTGTAGTGCTCTGTCACGGTTCCACTTACTCTGTAGTTTATAAACATTCATCAAAGGGATTTTTGATGAAACACAGGTTTATTCTGTTTACAGTCTTCATGTGACACACGGGGAAAATCAGGAGGTAGATATCTCGGAGGGTGAGCAGGTGAAATATCTCGAAGATGAAAAGATTAAATTAGAAACATATTTGTGGATAAACAGAGGCCATGGTAGTACATGTGTTACCGTCAGGTGAGAAATCCTGCGGGAAGCAGGAATAAAGACGACCTTGGGAGCAGGACTGGAGCTAGAGAGAATTCCGCCAGCTGGTGCGTTGGAGCAAGCTCTTTGGGCAATGGCTTTTCTCCTGTGTCCTGGCACATCCTAGCGATGAGGAACCAGACGATAACTTGTGCCTTGCAGTAAGGAGTGGAGCAAAGAACAGGAAGAGAAAAAAGAAGAACTTAATCCTTTGCAGTGGGTGTGCCATGGATTTCATTTGTGTGCAGCATCTGCGCAGAGTTAAGCCCTGACTGAACACACAAAGCAGTTGTAGCTGTTCGTATGTAGCATGTGTAACGAATTAAGCCTGTATTTCTGTGTACAGGTATCCATCTATGTGTTTCCAACGGGAAGTTTCCAGAAATTTGGTATTCATCTTCTTACAGAGATTAAAAATAGCATCCAGAATTGCCTCATCGTTTTCCAACACACGCATTTTAAGCAAGTTAACTTCAGTGCACAAGTCTCTGCGTTTACAACACTTGATTTGGGTGATGTCTGAGCGTGGCGTTGGGTAACGTGTGTCGTAGGTGACTCGCTGACTTACTGTGGGGGTTTATTAGAAGCAAATTAGAAACCCTGCGAGGAAGGCTGAGGTCTATGAAGTGTCAGTGACTCCAGCGCACTGGAAACTTCACTGTGCTGATCATAAGCAGGAGCCCAGAAAATGCGGTTAGGGCTTTATTTGGAAAAAGTAACCTAGTAGAAACTTTTATGGGAGAGTTCAAACGTTTATTGGTCTAGCGTCTACCTTTAGGATGGGTTTTGGGATGGCTGCAGTAAAAGAGCTTAAAGAATAACCAGAGTGTGTTTCTTGAAGTGGAGCTTTTCCAAGGAGGGTTTTGCCCCACGCGTGGGAGCTCAGCAGGGTTTCCGGACGGCTGCAACCCTCTGGGTACCCCACAGCCTGCTCAGCGTGCCAGACCGCGGGTCTTTGGACCCAGATTTTGGGGAGGAGAACAAACGCAGCACCGCTGGGATGGTCTGTGTCCACACAGGGCCTTGATGCTGCTGATACTGGGAAGAGCATCCTGATGTTCCGGGGGTAAAACCCACGCGGGATGAGTGAAGGAAGTTTACGCTTGTAAGAATTCATTTTCCTAACCAAAGAGCTGGTGGCTTTGTAGCATCTTGGGTCACTATGTGAACTCCGCTTGCCTGCTACGGGAGCTATTAGTGCGGCAATAAGTACGTGTAGAAAAAATGACGGAGACTGATGTAATGCACGTGTCTGAATTCCCAATACTCCTTGGGTTGGTTTGGGGCAAAAAAACGTGTACTGTGGCCAGGCAGCAGTAGTGAATTCTGGTTCTGCCAGAGGCAGGGACACATTTTTGCAGCACAGGAGCCTGGTTGCGGCCGTATTTCGGCCAGGGCTGTATGTGCCCTGGCTGCCCGGAGCCGTGCACAGCAGGTCAGCGTTTCTCAAACCTGTGCGCAGCTCGGGGCCGTTTCCCCGCTTGCAGCAACTCTTCATTTATATTTCACGCCAAGTTGTCTGGCAGGATGTGCGCGCTGCACAGACGCTGCTGTATTGCTGAGTTTGACATCTGTAGTGCTGCAAAATGTCCGTCTGGAGCAGGGAGGAGGAGGAGGAGGCAGAGGAGGAGGCAGAGGGAGCTCACTGGTGAGGGCTACCCAGGCGAGACACAGGGATGTGTTCGGGCTTCGGACGGAGCAAGGGCAGGCGATGCCCGTCAAGGACGGGGTTTTCTAGGAAGGGAACAAAGGGAGCAGAGCCAGAGGTGTTTGCTCAGCGGCCACGTGCCGTTGCTCAGTCAAATCCCTGTGCCTCGTACTTGGCAAATACTTGGAGCCCAACACTTGAACACTGAACGGCGGTGGGAAAAATAATAAATACTTCAAGAAGGTTACATGGAAACGTGACTGGCGAAACAGCAAATAGCAGGGCTGGTAGTTTGAAGATGGATGATTTTTAGGCACTTAAAATTATTCATATGATGTGCCTGCATCTATGTGTGTGCCCGTGTGTCATAACGTTTTTACCGACTCTTTTGTTGTCAGCCCAGGCAGACATAATGGAAGGGAGCCTTGGGGGTCAGTCATAACGGAGTAAAAGGCACAGCAGTCTTGCTGTATGAAGTATTTCTCATTATGGCTAGAAAGTCACACGTTTGTGGTTTACTTTGGCTCCCTGTACACCCCTTCTGTTGGGTTGCGGTGGTGCCTCCAGTAGTTAGACCTGTAAATATTTCCAGTATAAAGCAAAGTTTATAGCTCGCCTTTAAAAATTCACTAGGGATTGAAGCTTGGCACATGAGAGCTTTTTCTTGTGTTTACATTTTTACGTGTAACAAACTTCCAAATAAATTCCTTTTGCTATTCATCAGGTACTTGAGAGCAGAAAAGAGGGGTGTAAATAATTTGCGTTTTTTTAAAAAAGTGCTTCTCTCTTCTCTCCGCCCTCCCGGGCAGCGTGGAGGAAGCTGCAGAGACCTGTGCTGGCTGGGAATCCAGGAGGACTGTGTCGGGCAGAGGGGAGAGCTCAGCGATGTACAGGGAAGACTCAAACTCGGCACGCCGGGCTACTTCAGCTTTCGTGAACTCTGAGCATCCGACCAGTGAGTTCACGTCTGCTTCAGAAGCAGAGGAGTTTTGTCTGAGCCGTGGTTTTGCGAGGAGGGCTCGTGCTGACATCCGTCGGAGACAGAAAACCTGGGAGCGGGCCGGGAGCCAGGCTTTTTATCCCTGAGTTCATTTATTTTTCTTGGTTTATTCAGGCCCTTAATATTACTCAAATGAAGATTTTGTTTCTAGACCAACATCAATCAGGGAAGCTGCCAACCGACAGTGTTTCCTCTGTGTCCTAGGACTAAAACGTGGTGGCCGTGTGGGTTTTATTTGCTTTTAGTTTTTATTCCTCGTCTGTTTTAAGTGTGTATCAACTGAAGCAGGGGGGCAGAAGGGTGGGCTGGGGCAGGCAAGCAGCATGTATTGCCCTGGGGGTCCCTGGGGGCTCGGCTGTGCCAGGGGTCCCTGGGGTCCTGTCCCAGCTGCGGGCGACCGTGGCGCGGAGGAGATGGAGTTCAAATATCATGAGGCATTGGCGTAAAAAACTCTCTCTGAATAAATTCCAGGTATTTATATGCGGTATTTATATTTATATGTGGATGTATACAGGGGAAAAGCATTCATATGTATGAAGCTGCTCAAGCTTTCACTGAATTCAGGCTTTTTTAGTTGTGGTACCATACAAATTAGCTGTGCAATTATAGTCTTCAATGTAAGATCTATTCTTCAAACAGTAGGTTGAGAAAGGGAGTGCTTTCTTTTTTTGATTAATGGAGGCTAAAGTGAAAAATAAAAGCTCTTCTGTGTTTTAGAAACATTCTTATGGATTCCTGAAATAGCTATGTTTTTCCTTCCTATATAGACATTCAGTAGAGCAGTAATACAAGGGCATGAGAGGAAAAGTAAGTGCATGTGATAACACAAACCCCACTTGTTCTTATTTTTATCACCTAATTCCAAAGCACTTATTCCACCATATTGCTTCAGGGAAGAAGCTTCAGTGATGTTGGGGTATATTTTAGCCCAGCGTTTTTAGCACAGGCCCAGTGCTGGACGGAAGAGTTTCTGGGCAGCAGCTTGTTTTTTCTATTGAAGAAGTGCATTTGGATAATTTGTGATCGTCAGCTGCTTTATATTAAAAATAATGAAGTTTAACTGCTTTTAATCATTTCATGGAGAGCTTGCAGCTTTTCCCTGCTGAGGTCGACTTTGCAGACTGTCTGTGAACAGGTCACCGCTTTGGGTGGTGGAGAAGTCAGGAGTCCTCGGTGCAGGAGGGGAGGTCGGAGGTATTGCCTTGCACCCACCCTCTGCAAATCGCTTCTCTCCTCAGCGCAGGAGAGACACGGAGCTGCTGGAGCGGGGCCAGAGGAGGCCCCGGAGATGCTGGGAGGGCTGGAGCCCCTCTGCTGTGAGGACAGGCTGGGAGAGCTGGGGGGGTTCAGCCTGGAGAAGAGAAGGCTCCGCGGAGACCTTCCAGCCCCTTCCAGGCCCTCAAGGGGCTCCAGGAAAGCTGGGGAGGGACTCTGGGTCAGGGAGGGGAGCCATGGGACGAGGGGGGATGGTTTTACACTGGAAGAGGGGAGATTGAGATGAGATCTGAGGCAGAAATTCTTTGCTGTGAGGGGGGTGAGCCCCTGGCCCAGATTGCCCAGAGAAGCTGTGGTTGCCCCATCCCTGGAGGGGTTCAAGGCCAGGTTGGACGGGGCTTGGAGCAACCTGGGCTGGTGGGAGGTGTCCCTGCCCAGGGCAGGGGGGTGGAAGTAGATGGTCTTTGAGGTCCCTTCCAACCTAACCCATTCTATGATTCTATATAAAATGATGCTCCAAAACGTTCAGCCTGTGTGCAGGTAGCATCCTTCTCACCTCCTGACTCTCCTGGCTGGGTCATCGCTGTTGTCTCCTGCCGAAGGCCTCCCCTCACCGCCCCGCTTTGCCCGCAGGCTGCTCGGGGCTGGCTCTCCTCCTCTTCACATCAAGGGGCCCTTACGCAGCACCGCTTAATTTCACAGATGAGATTTACACCTTTGTAAAGAACGTGGCCTTTGAACGGACTGTTCTTTGCAGCTGCTTTTATGCAGCTGAGATTCTGCAGTCGTCTTGCCGGCACAGATGGCAGATGGTTTTTGGCAGCTGCTGATGGGTGCTGCTGCCCTTAATTTTAATTTTTCTTTTCAACAGTGATTGATGAACAGCGGTTCGGTTACACAGGTAGCTCTGCAACATTTGCTCTTATTTCCATAGGGTTTGTAGTGAACAGCGTCGCAAGGGGATGGGATCCTCTGCTTTACAGTAAAGCTTTTTTTTAAGATGAGATCTGGATAAAAGTTTAAGAGAACAACTGGGATAATTTTCAGGATGCTCAGACTTTGCCCCTCTGTCTGTACTGTTGTGGGATTGGAAAAGATGTAAAAATTGCTGAAAACCGTTTTCTTTATGTCTTCTGCTGGTTCCCTGTCCTGCAGCGTCTGGCAGCCGGGATGAGTGCCTGGTGCCACAGTCGGCTGCCCCGTGGCAAGGACAGCTCTTGCCCTGACTGACCACATGCTGTGCACATCCAAGCACACCCTTTGGTTCTTTGGAAGACACTTTCTCAGACATTTCACTAAAACGGCTTTAAGTTTGGATTTTGTGGTTTGCCTTATCAGTAGCGAGTGCCTTTGAATGATTTAATAAAGCCGCGGGGCTTGCTCCGAGCAATCTTCCAGGCCGGGTGAGTCAGCTGTGAGTTGGGCTTTGAACCTTTTGTAGCATGAAACTGTTTTTCAGTGGTGAATTAGTGAGGTTTCAGCTTTTCCAGAATGTGAAATGCTATTAGGTCGAGTTTGATTTTTTGAAAGGAACAAACAGCTCTGTGGTAGCAGCGGTCGTCCTTGGCCACCAAACACCCGTGAGAGATTTCCCAGGTGAAGTTTCAGCAGTGGCATCAGGGACGTGGTGACAGCCCAGCGAGACTCGCCGCGTGCTCCCAGGCAGAGGCGAAGGGGTTGTGACACCCAGGACACGAGCTGTGGCTCTATCTGCACCGGAATGAGCCCGCAGCGCCAGGGGGAGATGCTGGGATTCCTTCTCACACCTGCAGCTTTGTGTGCAGCAGCGTTAAACCTCTCCGTGTCGGTCCTGTTGTCTGTACGATGCCCACACAAGTATTTGTAGTGTGGGGATTGACTGCTGTGAAGAGCTTTGAAGTCAAATGCTAATATATGATAAATATGCAGACGTTAATGGTGGTAAAGCAGAGAAGCAAAGTGAAAAGCAGCACGTGGAAGCTCAGAGGAGGGGTGATGAGTGCGGCCAGACGTGGAGGGGCTTGGGGAAATCGTGGGGAACCGCAAGAGTGGTAAAACACAGGCATCAAAACAAACCTTTTGGCATCTGAGTGTCAACCTTCGTAGAATCACAGAATGGTTTGGGTTGGAAGGGACCTTAATGATCATCTCGTTCCCACCCCCCTGCCCTGGGCAGGGACACCTCCCACCAGCCCAGGTTGCTCCAAGCCCCGTCCAACCTGGCCTTGAACCCCTCCAGGGATGGGGCAGCCACAGCTCCTCTGGGCAACCTGGGCCAGGGGCTCACCGCCCTCACAGCCAAGAATTTCTGCCTCACATCTCATCTAAATCTTCCCTCTTTCAGTGTAAAACCCTTCCCCCTCGTCCCATGGCTCCCCTCCCTGATCCAGAGTCCCTCCCCAGCTTTCCTGGAGCCCCTTTAGGGACCGGAAGGGGCAATAATAATAATAATTGTACGTGGACGTCATCCGGTGCCGCTGTGCAGGGCAGGAACCCCTCGTCTCTCTCGCTGGGACCGTCTCCGGGCCGTGCTCCGTCAGGATTCAGGGCTGATGTGCTGCCAGCAGAACTGCTGCTTGCGGGGCCGTTTGTCTGTAAACAGCCCGGAGGTGACTGACCTCCCAAGAAGTATTTACCCTTCCCTGCCGCCAGATTTCTGGATAGTTTAGTCCTTCCTTGTCTGCTGGGGAACCGCAGGTCCTCTTGATCCCAGCTTTCCCCTTCGATGTGTTGAGTAGATGTTACTGGATGACCTTGTCAGGCCCACTGAGATGTCCATGGGGAATCATGGATCCAGAGTTAAAGAATTTTCCTTATTTTTTTTCCAGTGTTGGTACTGAGATTGAGCTCCATGTGAGCATCCCCACTGCAGCCCCGGGCTGTGATGACACCCTGTGGGCCATGTCCTCTGAGCAGGGGCACTGCAGCAAGTGACCCCATGCTGGTCTGATGCTGCTTGTCCCAGTGCTCTCCCTGCAGAGCCGGGTGTGTTTAGGAGCAGAGTGGACTCATGGGGCGAGAGCATTGGTATTTTTAGATCAAAGACCAGTTTAATAAAAATAAAAAAAAAAAAAAAAGAAGGAGGAGGATTAGAACAATAAGAACATTTAATTTTAGCCTAGCTTGGATTCCACATAAAGTCAACGCACTTTGAGATTGCTTGACTTGCCTCTAGCTTTCCTAAATAAACACACCGTAGCAGGATTGAGAAGTTAAGTAGCAAAGAAAATTGCAAAAAGTTAAATCTTAATATTGTAGAAGAATATTAAGGGCTGTTTTACGGGCCAGGTCCTAGAATTAAATTTTAATACGGTACAAAAATATCGAAGGTTGTTTTAGTAGGCAGCTACTGAAGTTAGCAATGGACTTTTTTCTTTCTTTCCGTTGCAGAAAGGGTCAGAGTTAGGGGCAGGGTGAGGGACGGGATGGTGGTCCCCTCTGGGCAGCGTGGTGCGGCAGAGCTGCGAGCTGACCTTCTCCAGCGACGGCAAGAGTGGCGGGTTTGGGGCCAGAGTCTAGTTCTTACGGAGTTTTACCCCAGGCTAAAGAGACCTGGTTGCCATCAGCCTCCTGCGTTGCAGCGTAGGGTGATCTGGTCAACGTGTGTTCACCTGGGAAGGGTTTTGAGATGAAGACTGCTGTTCCAAGGCTTCACATGTTGTAGACCTTTAGTAGGCATCAGGTTGGAAGTAACTTAAGTGAGTGGGATTAGTAAGGAGGTCTCACTCGTGACAGCTTCATGGCCCCAAGTCAACATCAAACAGCCAGTGTCTCCTCTGGAGTTGGTTGTCCCAGGAGAGGATGAGAGCTGGGTAGGTGCAAGTCGTCCTTCATCGCTCAAGGATGAGCACAAAACCCTGGCTTCGTGATGCTGCCTGTGCATCCTCTGTTCAGTCATGATGTCTTTTTGTAACGTTATAAACTGGTTTCTTTTCACACTGACTATATTTAGAAAATGTGAAGGCACATTTACAAACTCAGAGATCCTACGTATCTGACAACGAAGGGTGACAATGTCAATGTCTTCATGAATATACATGAACAGATCTAAACTGCATGTTATGTTGCTTTCCATTCTCTTTTTATTATTTTTGGAATTTGGTTACTTTTGAATCCTGGTTTCTGGGAAGACGTAGGTGCCTCATAGTGCCAAGAAGTAAACCTGGATCCACTCAGGAGCCGGCATTCCGTTCTCAGGCTCGCTCCAGCCAGGGAAGGGGGCTGCGCTGTCTCAGTTTTACGAAGGTGGGAGGTATGGATTTGACTTATGAACCAATTTTGGATCTACTTTGTCAGAAGTCACTAGATATCAATAAAAGTTTAAAATAGTTCAGGCTGTGCTTTAAGACAACCCTGACTGTAATGCACAAAAAATTAAGATTGCAGCTCATCATGGTGGAGACAGTGGAGATAAAACCAGGAGAGCTGGAGGCAAAATGCAATAGCCGTGGCTGTTATGAAACACTGCGAGGAATTGAGAAGTTGAACTGATGAGCTGGAGAATAAACTCAGATTAGGAAATTCCAGGTGAGGACAGGGGGTCCTTGAAGTCTGCGATTGCCGGAACAGTGAACAGAGCTTTGATGTCGGTATGTAAATCTGAATCTAATTTACAAGGGCCAAGAATATTGTTTTTAATGTATTAAAGCCCTGATCTTTTTCATCAACGCTGTTGTGCAGCCAAAAACTACCCAGGTTTGTTTTTCTGTCTCTGGTAGTAGTGCAAGTTGGGAATAATCCCAGTCAGAGGAAGGGCTGGGAATTAGGTCTCAGGAATATGAGCTACTCTGCCGTGTCCCATAGAGGAGTGGGTATTCACCTGCAGCCTTCCCTGCCACGCTGGAGATGCTGTGGTTTTTGTGGGATACCTTTATTTCATTTAAAGTTAGCAGTGGCGTTATGGCAGTGGGAAGCTTAACTCTTCGCTGAAATAGCCTTTAAATTTTGCCTTCCTCCGGCTCTGAAGTTCGCAGCGTTGGCTGACTCGCCTTGCCAGGCTGAGCTTTGCTGCCATACCAGTACCTGGACTGGTGCAGGGCTGGCTTCTCCCGTGGTCACGTTGTCCCCATCTGGTGGATGGGAGGAGGCTGGTGGAAACATCTCGTATTCTCGGGGTTCACGTGCTCCTAATGCATGCAGGGCTGCTCATGGGAACGAATGGATCAGGAGGCCTCTGTCATGTTTGTTGCTAGCACATTAATGTCATGATTCATAAATAAAAGGGATTTGGACTTAAAGGTGAGAAGATCAATAAGAAAGAGCAACAGCCTAATGCTATTAATTAGCAATGCTTACGCTTTTGAGTCAGTCAAATTGCTGCTACTTGCCATTCGTCAGTCTGGCCCAAAGCACGACATTTCCAAAACATTGAGCCTTCTAATTCTCATTAAAACGAGGAATAAGTTGATGACAGCTCAGTCATCCCACTACCAGCATCTCGCGTGCAGCGCTGATGGTGCTGTGACCTGGTCTGTGGTTCAAACCTGTAGTGACGCGCTGGTCCTTTCCTTAGCAGAACCACAAACGCTGCTGAATGGTTTTGATATTTCTGTAATGTGAATAAACTTGGACAGTTGGGCTTTGTCCCTCAGCAGCGCCTGGGCTGCTCCTTCAGCTTTTTCTCTGGATAATGCTGATAAGTGGTGCTTCGTAAGTGCTTTGCCCCCGAGGCCTGTGGCCACCAGCGGCACCGTGGGCCGAGCTGGTGCCCTCCTTTTCCGTGGAAGGGGCCACTGTGCTGTCGTGATTTGGGCTAGGCTGGCCACTAAAACGAACGACAGATGCTCTCTAATTTCTCTCCCAAGGGCCAGGTTCAAGGCCAAGCGCCATGGCAGTGGTACCCAACTCTTGTAAATGGGTCAACAAAAATAGATTTTAGTGCCAAAAAATTGGAAACACAGTCTCCATAGTAAATTTAGATGCTCTGTTGGCTCACAACCTAATTTGAAACTGCTTTTCTATGGAGGCTTCTGGAGGACAGCAGTAGGGTTACAACCGAATATAGTATATGGCACAAATTTTGGTCAGTTTTGAAGACAGCAGGGAAGTGCCACGCACAGCTTTTACCTTGAGTTACAGAATAGTTCAGCTTTTGGTGACGAGGCTGTACTTACTGTTGCTCTTCTCCTTCTGGGGGTGGCACGCGAAGTGCAAAGCTGAGATACCTGCACTAGTGTCCTGCTTTCCTCCGCTGCGCGTGGCCAGAAGATAATGCTGCTGCGTGGGAAACAGCCTTTTCCTGCCCCGTGCTGGACCACTGCTCTCGCTGTCATAGCGAGATGGCTGAAATCATCCCCTTGGGATGAGGCTAAGTCCCGATGCATCCTGGGATACAGCACCGTTACCGAGTCATCTGGCCCCATGCTTCGGAGACGCTGTCGGGGCTGCCAGTTTGGACAGGGCTGGGCTTTGTTTCGTAGGTTAAAAATACATATATTTCCTTGATGCGCTGTTGGTTTTATTTTTAACTCTTAAGCAATTTAATATTTTGTAGGTCTGCTAGTATTTCCCCCAGTTTTCCATCTGCTAATGTGATTAATTTAAGTTCTAGCTGTATAATGCCAACCCGGAGCAAACGGAATGGAAACCTTACCTATATTATTTGGCACATAGCAGTAGACATGAATAACTTCGGAATTTGTGGGGAAAAAGAGAAGTTATGTGTTTTTGGAGCCAAAATATGATTGAAAACCAGCCCTCGCAGACAGCACAATGCCGTGTCGGATCTAGCTGCAGTTGCTTTTGAGTGCCGCGCTCCAGATTTGTGTTTGTAGGTGTTTCTGAGGAGTCGGAAACCTCACTCGGAGGCTGTAAAGCAGCGGTGTGCACTGATTTCCTATTGCCTCACAGACATCGAGGCAGAATGACGTGACAGAGGTTTGCTTTTTTTTTTTTTCCTCTCTTCAGTCCTAGAAGCGGTGTGACGTAGTGGAAATGTGCAGCATGGTGAGGAAGGTGGGACTCCTTCCCTGAGGCTGTGGGTCCGAGGGAGGAGGGAGTGGAGCAGAGCTGCAGAGCTCACCTGGGCTCAGATGCTGGCCTGGGCTGTTGAGCATCCGTATTTTAGGCAGGGCTGCGTGACCCGGGGAGATGACAGGGTGCAAAGAGGCAAAATCCCCAAACACAGGGAGGTTGTATCACGGCTACTGTGTGGTCCGGCACGGGAGCTGTGGCAGCCTCTCAGTTGGTGCCACCATGCAGCTTCTTGGACTCATGGCACTGGCCTGAATTAAAAACAGCTTGACAAGACGCAATTATTTTTAATCCAGATCGTATTCAGTACGAGCCATACAGGCGTGTGTGCGGGGCCAGCCCGGGATGGGGATGGGGATGCAGAGCAGTGGGGTACGAGGCAGTGGGGCTGCTTCAACTGCTGTTGCCACTAAAAGAAATGGTCTTTTATGGCCCAAGGTGGGATCCTGGTGGAAGATGGGTGCCCAGTGTAAAGGTGCAGTTCTTCTTCCTGAGCTGATGGAAGTCTGTGCTGCTGGCAGAGGGCCTCCTGGTGGTGACAAAGGGGACGGTGAGGGGACAACCTGGCTGGGGACACAGGCAGGAGAGGAGAGAGTGGGGCTATCCCTTCTGGCAACGGCAGGGATTTGGATTGTATCAGGAGTGGAATAGCTATGCTATCAAAAGCCTTCAAAACATGAACTCTAATTAGGGTAAAGATGGAAAGAGAAATCACAGGTCATAGACCTGTAGTTAACTAAAAAACGCTGGTATGTGTGAAGCCCATAGTCATAAGGGCTGAAAGTGGCCAGGAGACATTTGTGAGTCATTTCACTGATCCACAAAGAATGAGAAACCCAGACGACTAATGCATCTGCGTAGTTATGACTGGAGTCAAAACTATTGCAACTGGTAAGATCAAGCCAAGCCAATTCAGTAGCCGTCTTTGCCGTAGTTACTGATGCAACAGCTAAAGGTTATGCAATTAGATATAGTGCACTTGGATTTCAGAAAGCCAATTGGTGTAGTGCCATGCATAAACATAAAGAGAATATATTGCTTCCCATTTAAATAAAAATATCACCGTTTCGAAACTAGTTTTCCAGCAGGGAACGGTTGTTAACAGTAATACCAGCTGAAGACCAGCATTAGTCCAGGTTTTAGAGAAGCTATGATCTACACCTGCGTTATTTTGTACAAAGATAGAAGGGTTATTTGGTACAGCCTTGACGAAGGTGTGCCGGGGTCTGGCCTGGGGGCTGCAGGAGGGCCGAGCCGAAGGACAGGGAGCTCCGGGGGACCAGGAGATCCGATTCAGCAGGGGTGTCATAGATGGGGAGAAGGGAATAAACTTGCATGACAAGCGGAGAGCCTCAGGTCATGAGTGAGAACACCTTGCAATGGTTTCCAGTAAACAGGTCTGATTTGATCCAATTGCTAAGAAAGCCATTCAAACTGATTTATGTATAAAACATAAAAATTAATATCAAACTGGCACGGCCAGCGTGAAAAGCCCTAGTCTGGGTGCATTCCCTCCTTACCGCAGGAGGGATGAGGCCAGAGGGGCGGCAGACAACAGAAGCAGCGGTTTCCTTCCCAGTTCCCTCCAGAAGAGATGATGGACTGGGCTAGAGGGGCTGCTGGGATGACCCGCCGTGGTTTGCCTCAGCAGAGGTCCTGTCCGTGGCACGGTAATGGGCTTGGATACAAGCAGGGTTCAAAACTACTTTAAGTCTCTTACTGAGAAGGGAGTAGGTGCGAATCATCCACTGCTTACACACAGGGATTTGAGCCTGGTTGCACACAGTGTATTCATAAATAGTTTCACCTGTCGGACCAGGGCAGGGGGTGTCTGAAGTGAGTTGCAGTAATTGTTGAAATACATGAAATGGTTGTGTACAGCAAAACGACGCGGGGCGAAGGAGATCACATTTCAGAATGAGATCAGATTTAATTCATTTGGAAATGAGATCACTGGAACCTGCTGCCTGGGTCTTGTTTTCCCTGTTGCAGGCTTTCATCTGTGCTGAACTCTTGCCATGACTGAATTCTGCAAAGGTTTCCAGGCAGGTTTCTTGTCTGAGCGCCAGCCTGGTTGGCTAAGCTGATTAGCTATAAGAAGATCAGAGTTTGACAAGGGGTGTATTGCAGGTAAACAGTGAAGCTTTTCCTACAGCTGAGAGTTAGTGTAGCTCTGAAGTATGTTTGCATCCTCAGAGGTAAGGAATGGTGCTTGAAAAGCCCCGGGAAAAATACCAAGAAGTGCATTAAAATGATAAGTAGAACTGATAAGCTACGTGGCGAGAGACTGAGAGGAGAATCAAGCGCAGATACAATCACCATCTATAAATACTGTCAACATGACAGCAGAGATGAGCAAAAGGAAGAGTATTTGCTATCTGATGGAAAACAAGCTTTAGGAAGAGCAGTCATCACAGCCGCAGAGCGGTGGAGGGGTTCCCCAGGGGCTGGGGGCTTGTCAGCTGGGACGGAGGAGATAGAAGTCTTGTGGGACGATAGTGGGGATATCTGCAATGTGCAGGTGGTGAGGTCGGCTGGAGACCCACGCTGTCCTCGCCTCCCTTGGTGGTCCTGCATGGACCGGGAGGTGCAAGTGCACTGGCGGCATCCCTCAGGGAATCTGCAGTATTCCCGGTAAGGAGAGACATTTGCTGTCACACCAAAGATGTGGAAGGGCAGCGTTTGGTGTATAAGGTGCTGTTCCTGCCTGTGCTGCCGTGCTTTGAGGGTGCTGGCGGATTGTGGTGGTGGGAGGGCGGGTGGTGGCTGCATCTCGCCAGCCCGCCCGGGGATGCCGTCGGGCCAGGGGGACCCCTGTGCCGAGCGCCACACGAGCATCACGGGGGGCTGCTCCCCCCGGGCGCGAAGGCAGATGGCTGCAGCAGCTCCTCCGCCCTGCCTCCTCACAGCTATCGCTGCCGGCGGGCAGGAATGCCGCATCTGCTCCTGGATCACGCCCGAGCCTTCCTGGTTTCCAGCCCGGGCTGCGGGAGTAAAGCCCGGGAGAGGGAAGTCTGGAACTGCAGCTGTGAGGGAGCAGGGTCAGGAGCAGCCCCGGCCCCGTGGCTGCGTCCCCCCGGGGCTGGGAGCAGGCTGACAGGCGGCCTGGCTGCCGGTTAGCAGGGCCACCAAGGCTGGAAGCCCTGGGGAGGCATAGGGGAAGGCAGTCCTGCCTCGTGCCCAAGTGCTGGAATACAAGCAGGGAAGGCCTTGTCTTTGCGATGGGGTTGTAGCGCTCAGACACCGAGAAATGGTGCTGGAAAGTTTTGCCACGGATGCCCAGCCGCTTCCAGTTAACCTCACGGTTCTCCTTCAGCCCCTCATCCCCCAAAGCGCACCCGGGTGCCATCAGCGCTATACTGGCTGTCCCAGCAGCACCCGTGGTCCCAGTCCCGGGGACTTTACTTAAATTTAGATTTCACAGCGTGCCGTTCGGGGTGAGCAGACTGGGGTGCCAGCAGGCTGGGCTGATGGTAAGAGATGCTCTCGCGGGTGTTTGTGGCAGGCTGGGCTGTCCGCATCCCTCCTCTTCCATCACCTGGGGCAGGCTTTGTGCGAGGAAGTGGAGGTCTGGGCCCCAGGCTGGGCAGAGTCCGGCTGCGGGAGTGTGTTTCTGAGGATCCCCAGGACAGCCTGCTCTTCATAAATCTGTAAAACTGCCTGTTGCACGGTTTGGGAGAACGGGCGCTTCTGGAGCGGAGTGTCTTGGTACCTAAACCCCAGTTCATTGATGACACTTTTGCTGTGGGATTATTTAACAGCCTTTGGTTCTGGCCTCTTTTTGTGCCTCCCACAGCCTTTTTGAAATTAAATGCAGAGGGGTAGTGCCTGCTGGCGCTGGAGCTGTGCACAGCTTCGCTCCCAT
>VYZM01020582.1:80585-138805 GCA_013398915.1 Dromas ardeola
AGCTTCGCTCCCATCCCGTTCCGGGCTGGACCAGAGGCTTGTGATCCTGAAGGGTTAACTGGGGATAACTGGGGCTGGTCTGGGAATTTGAACTGGAGAGCAAGAGGTGCTCAGCGGGATTATGTTCGGCCAGTTCACCTTGCTGCATGCCGCTGGGCTGACAGGGAGGCTCTCCAGGCTTGGTGTTTGCGAAGCTCTTGAGGTGTTCCTGGGTTCTCCTGAGGCATTCCTGGGCTCTCCAGCAGCGTAAGCCCAACAGTTACGCTGCACGTTCCGAGACACGGCCCTTAGGAGAACTGCTTCGTGAGCGAGTAGCCCGCCTGTGCCACCCTACCCCAGACAGCTGCCCCTGGAAAGGTACCTCACCTGACAGCAAAGGAGCCAGAGCTCTGATGGCATCATCTAATTGCGGCCTCTCCCCTGCCCTCCCACCCCGTACTGCGGGTTGTCAGTCACGGTCGCGGGATCGTTATCTTTGTGTGCGCGAGGAGCACGACGTCACGACGGGCAGCGGCAATCCCACCTCTGGCATCTGTATTATCCAGATACGGTTGGATGCGGTGACATTTAAAAACCTGAATAGTGTCCCGCTGCTGAAATAAAATGAAATGGCATTTCAGGATCTTGTTTGGGGGGAATGGGCCTTCTGCAGTCTGTGTGTTTCCCGTATGAGTGCGTGGGGCAGGGGCAGGCGCAGGGAAGAGGGGGTGTGGGAGGGGATGTGGTGCGCCACGGGGAAGCATCTGGGCTGGAAGGTGGCTGCCACGGCCGGGGAGCCCCGTCCTTTCCTCCCAATGGAGGTGATTTGTCCTGAGCTCCCGTCATCCACCTTCTCCTGCGTCCCAGCATGGCCCAGCACTGATCCCAGCCCTTGCGTGCCTTGTGATTCACTGGTGCTTTTGGGGCCAAAGAGGATGTTTAGAGGGAATGTTTCTGAATAACCCTGTCAACAGGAATTCACATAAAACAATTAAAGCAACCGCAGCCACGTTGCCTTGGTTTGCTCATGTCTGACTCTGCCGGAGCCTGAGCCCTCTGTGGTCCCTCACGTTTGCTCTCTCTTTCTCCGCAGAATGCGATGAACTTGCCGCCTGACAAAGCCCGGCTCCTGCGGCAGTATGACAATGAGAAGAAGTGGGAGCTCATCTGTGACCAGGTAAGGGTGGTGGGGGTGCTTCTGGCAGACCTTATCAAGAGCACCACCTGGGTTTCATCAGCAGTGTCCCCAGGCGCCTTGCAGAGGACATGTACTTGAACGTATTCGAACACTCGTTTCTTTGGCCTTACACTCCATTATTGCTAGGAGCTCATAGAAGCTTTGTAAGAATAATTCCATTTTTTGCCACAGAGCAATTTTTCTTTCCCTTCTGATGTTACCATCACCCCTGTGCCTGCTTCTGCTGGACGGTGCGTGCTGCTTATTTTGCGTGCCACAAACTCAAGGAGACTGATCTTCAGTCACCTCTCAGCGAGTGCTTTGGGTTTGGTTTGTCTTGACCTGTGTGATAGGAATGAGTGCTCTCGATCCAGGGAGTATTTGGCTTTCCACATCTCGAGCCGTTGTTGCAGCTGGGGGTAGCTGTTGCCTTCAGAGAAAGGCAAATGGTGATGGAGCCCAAACTCCTCTTCGCCTCCAGAGGCTGAACAACAATCTCGGATTAAGCAGCACCATATGCTGAGGCATCTTTGTGTCTGAGCTCTGCTCTGGCGTGCGGGCTTGGCAGCAACATGCAACAATTAACAGGTTGTCTCTGCCGTGACAAACGAACAGAAACTGCAGTAATTAGAGAAAAGGGAGCATGTAAGAGCTAGGATGTGCAGTTGTGAGCCAACAGCAAAATTGGGTTCTGCCATAAACTTCAAAAGTAATCACTAATGAAAAGAATTGATCCAGGACTGAGAAGGTAGGATGTTTCTTTGAAATGTAAACACAGCGGTACCAGGATGGGAGTTTGGCAGAAGGCACGGTCATGCTGTGGGGTCAGGAAGATTTTAATGAATAGATTTGTGAGACATTTCCTATTCAGCTATGACAGCGGTGGAGCCTCGGATAAAATCCAACTACCTTATAGTGAAACTGAATAAAGGATTAATTGCTTTTTTCCAGGAGTTTTCTGTGTGGAAAACCTAAAGCGCTGAGCTATTTAAAGTTTCAGTGTAGTGAGACACCGAACAAATCGCTTAATCTAGTGTAAGTGATTTGTTTCATGGGTGTTTGCTTAGCGCGTGCCCACTCGGAGCATGTACATGGAAGGGTGTCCGTGCCGGAGTCCGTGGGCTCTGTTTGCATGGCAAATCAGAGCCTCGGCGTCTGAACTCCCACCTCGGAGCGGATCCACCCTGGGCGACGCGCAGCTGTTGCTGATTCACTCCTGAACTCCGCGGCCAGATAGGAGGGACGAGCAGATGGAAACTCAGCGAAGGAAATTTGCAATCTGCAGCAATCGCATATCTTAATAGCTCCTTGCACAACGCCGACTCCACCCCCGGCTCGGGATGAGTCTGCTTCCCATCGCCGGGAGAGAAGCAGCGCAGGAGTGCTGGAACCAGCGCTGCGGAGCCCAGGATCCCCAGGGCTGGGAGGTGACAATGTGCCACCCTGCCGGGGTCCGGCCATCCGAGGGGACCTGCTTGGGCAGGAGGGGGCTGCGTGTCTGGGATGTGCCGCAGCTCCCCGGCTGCCCCCGCTGGTGCTTGCCAGCGGCTGTAAATCAGAGCAGCGTGAAGCAGGTGTCTGTAGAAGCACCATAATACAGCATATGGGGTGTGAAATATTTATATCTGTCCACATAATTGTGGTGCGTAGCTGAAAGTACTTCCAGGAATAGATTTTGTACAGAATGTATATTTTTAGTGTAGATGCAAATTTTTGTTGATATTTTCTATTGCTATCACTCATTACACCATTTTCTCCTGGTTTTGCTTAGTGAAGGACTGAGGATGTAAATTAATGTAACAGCTTGAGGAGATTAACTCTTACCCTCCTGCCCTGGTTTTCAGCTTTTGTCTGAAAGTAAAATGGATCCAGAGGTTGCTCTTAAATGATATTTACTGAGCAGTCTGTAAAGCTGGCCCTGGCCGTTTGTCTGTGAAATATTTTGAGAAAATCAGAGGGAGAGAGTTTGGCTTGCAAAAGGGAACTCTGACTTTTGTACACGTGAGATTAACAAAAGTGAGGAGCTACCAGTCTCATGATGATGATGATAATAATAATAACAATTATGATTATTATTATGATGATGGTGTAGTGAATCGTTGTAAGGGTTGCTGGGCTGGTTTTGGGGGACTCATCCTGGGTGGTATTTTCTGTTCCTTTGTCTGTAAACCTTGCAAGTCACCTAAGCGCTGCTGCTGGTGTCCTGAAGGCTTGCTCCCTGCCTCTCTGGCTTAGCGTACAAGGAGGAGAAGAGCAGCGAAGCCAGTGAACCTGTTACCCATCCTGGAGAGGGCCGAGTTGTGGTCATCTGGGGGTGAGCGTTGGGAAGGATCCGGGCAGGGAAGAGGGTACCATTTCCAGGCATGGTGAGCCACACTGTTGTTGTACTTGAGGCCTCTTAATCCAGCCGCCTGCCTGAGGTGTTGCAGAGGGGGCATGGACGAGGGAAGAGGTTGGGGACATCTTACAAAGTTCTTCGTTGCCCTCTAATGGCAAATTGTGGCAGGGGCATCACCGTGTCCTCACCTTTGGAGACAGTGGAGGTGTGTGTGTGGAATAACAAATAGAGAGACCTAAAATGGAAGTCACGTGGTTTACATCCAAAATATCCTCACTGAGGTGTTTGTAGAACTCTCTCCCTTTCCTAATGAAACTCCAAATGAAGGCAGGTGCTGGCTGTTTCGGAGGCTGGTGGCCAGCATGGAGCTCACTGGGATGGCGGTGGGTTTCTCCAGCAGCCTCCTGGCTGGGGGTCCTGTCCCACCCCTCGGCTTTCCTTCCAGGAGGCTCGGACCCCTCTGTGCCTGTGTCAGGGGCGATTGCACCTAATCCAAGGCCACGTGTGGTGCGTTGATGGGGTGCCATGTTCTGCTTTAGGGTTTATTTGTGACTGAGAAGTCCGCAGGTACGGGCCCTGTTGGAAGCATGGCCCCAGGTGAGAAGGTTGTGCCGCACCAGTCCTTCCAGCTCTCTGGGTGAAACCCCGGTTCTGCCGAGACCAGGGTGGCCTTCCCCTGGGAGGCAAGGGGACCTGGGCTGCTGCCTGGTGGAGCATCATGGTGGAGGGAGAGCTGAGCACAGAAACGAGGGGTCGTGAGACCAGACAGCTTTCAGCTTAGCCTGGAGAAGGACAACATCTGAATCCACAGAGGGACCCTCGGACTTGTGTTCGTTTACACTTAGGTTCAACAAGCATTGGCTGTAGCGGTTAGATCCTTCTCTAAATGAGGTAGAAAGCTAATCACTTCGACCCTCTTACCATTGACCCTCTTGCAGCAGAGATCTGGATTTTTTTGCCAGCATACAACCGATGCCTTTGCACATGCTGCAGTACCTGTTTACAGCTCTCTTTCGAAAGCCTTTGCATAAAAAAAATGTTTTGTGAATCTCCCCATTTGGGTGTAGAATGCAGGCTAGAAAATCCAGTGTTTTATTGAACTCAGGAGCACTTGGACAGCAGAGATGCTTATGGCGTCATTTATCTGGATGGGGCTTGGAGCAACCTGGGCTGGTGGGAGGTGTCCCTGCCCAGGGCAGGGGGGTGGAACTGGATGATCTTTAAGGTCGCCTCCAACCCGAACCATTCCATGATTCCATAGTAAGACGTACAAAGCGGCATACAGTCCTGCCGGCGGGCTGGCTGGCTGGATTGCTGGGGTGAGGACTGAGCCACCCTCCGGGTCTGTGTGGGATGGGGGACGGGTGGTGGAAACGCACCATGTTTATGACCTGTTTGTGCCCTGGGATTGAGAAGACCCTGGTTTCCAACCCTGCTTGTCCACCTCCTGTCACCAGCATTCACCGTCCATGTGCTGCCTGCCCTCCTGGCAGTTAGGGGCTGCCTCCCAGGGCTTCTGGTACCGAGTCGGATGCGCTGTGTGAATCCTGAGAATGAAACAAGTTAGCGAGGGTAATGATAATAATAATAACAACATATGTCACCAATGCAGAAAATGTCCTGAATGTTTTTGGAAGCAAAAGATCTCTGGAAAAGCCACAATTTCCTGGTTACGGCATAAATACGTTTTCCAGATTTGGGTGGACAAGAGATGTGTCGACTTCTTTGTAGGATCACATGGAAGAGGAAATGCAGAAATCCGGCAGTTCCTCTTTGCTGCTGAAGTAAAGCCCCCCCTCCCAGCCCCTTTTTTTGGTATCCATCAGGAAAATAAAGTGCTAATTCTGGAGACTGCAGGTCACAGAACCAGAGGAGTGGTGGTGTGCTCCTCAGCAGTTCTTCACCTAAGAAAGGGCCTTTTATCCTTGGGAAATTAAGTTAGTTTGCTTTCCAGGTGGTGACAAAGGCAGGGTCGAGCTATTGCTGGTCTGTGCCTTTCTCCTTTTGGGGCTGGAGATAGTGTTTTTGCTTGTCAGTCACGTAGTGGAGATAAAATAGGTTTCTTTGGGATTTATTAACTTTGTTGTGTCTGAAGGGCCTGGTCCTGGGGTGACCGGAAGCCACCCTGTCCCAGTCGTGATGTCACCCACTGGCTGATGCTTTTTGCTCAGTGAAGTTTGGAGACTCAAAACCGGATTTTAAACTTTATATGCGTGTGGTAAAAATCCCCATCCTCCTCGTTCAAATAGCGTTGAACCCCTTGCCTTATAAATTCTTATTTTGAAAGCAGATTTGGCCAGTGAGCGATTGGGAATTGCCAGAAGTGGAGAGGAGGAGCAGACAGGAAAAAGCAAGGATTTTTAACTCATTATTTACGGTATCTAGGGCAAGTGGATTACGTGTGGACAGCAGTGCCTCGGTGTTAGCCAGGAAGCGCGTTTGTCTCTACAGGGAAGTGATGCTCAAGAAGGACCAGAGGACCTTGAGAGGACCCTGGGCTGGCCACCCTGCCCAGTCACGGCAAGTGAAATACCAGACTGGAATCCCGCTGGTCCGAGGAGCACCGTGCCTTCCCACCCCCTGTGAGCTCTGGCAGAGCATCGGTTTCTTGGGAGGATGACGGCTGCGAGCAGACGTTCTGGGTGTCCCAGAGGCGTCGGGGAGCCTTGGGTTGCCGTCGCTGCGCAGCACTGAGCCCTGGTTCTTGCAGCTTGCGACATATCAGCCTCTAATGTAAAACAGTCAAAGCTGGGTAAACCCAGACAGCAATCATAGTCAGGAAAGGGCAATTTTAAAGGCTAATCCCTCATGGCTTTCCAAAGCAAAAATAAGCACTTTAAGGGGCTATAAAAACCAGGACTAGCAGATGTTTACCACAAGTGGTTATTGGTCACTAGTTAGAGAAGAGCAATACTGGTGTCTGCTGCTCATGGATAATGTCTTCAAAATCCTTCAACCCAAATAATTCCACTATACAGTAATGAGCAACATCTTTTTCAATGCAGTCACTGTAGAGATTATTACATAAATACATAATTACAGCTAGGTTTTAAGAAAACAAACAAAAACATACAGTATCTGCATCACAGACTACTAAATGTGCTCGTTGAGTCTCTTGAAGCATTTCATTTTGAAGACTCCAGATATTAAAACTGGCAGTTAGGAAAAGCTCCCGTCACTTTGGCAGATGATGGCTGATTAGTTAGTAAGAGAAATAAAGCCGTAAGAGTAAAATAGCTTCTCTGGAGGACTAGACTAAACACAGCAGAGCTACATCGGCATGAGAGAACCCCCAAAAAGGGGAAGACTAAATCCGAGAGCTGACGTGGAGCCTCGTTAGCCTGGGACTCCGCTGCTCCTGCTGCTCATGGGTGCTCTCACCTCGCCCACCACTCCTCGAGAGCGGACCTTCGCCTTGGTGCTCCACCGCTTCCCTCCATCACTCGCAGATGCAAAGAATAACATTTGGACGCAGTTATGATGTGTCACAGTGAAAAGACTTCCACCTTTGTGGTTTTGTGTAGAGAAGGACGTGATCATTCAAATGCTGTAATGTCTCTGGAGCTAATACAAAGCTGTTGAGGGGGAAAATGAGAAGCGGTGGTGGTCTCCGGGGTCCAGATACTTCTATAACTCTTTACTAAGTCTGCAGTGGGCCAGATTCTCATTTACAGCAAAGTGCTTTTTTTGTCTGTCTGCCAGCATGAAGAAGTTTTAAAATGGGTTAATGGATGGAACTTGCTTCCACATAGCTTGTATTTATGCCCACTGTAAAGCCACAGTCCACAGTGTCCTGAGGGGGCTGTAAGTCTGACCGAGAAACTGGCCCAACAGTGGGCTATAAAAAGGGCAAAAATGAAGCTAGCAGTTACAGTACTTTGGATATTGACATCCTGTTCTTTTAACTGATTTATTTTATGTGCTTTTATTTGGTTTTTATTTTTTTTTTAATTTCCTTTAAAGTCCCTGTCAACATCCATGGGTGTTCCTGCTCCTATTTTCTGCAGAGTTGGATGCTAGGGCTGACCATCGCGCACCTCTCGGGATGTGGCAGATGATTTCTGCTTGTGCCGGTGGAGCTGAGCAATGGAGCCTTGGCACACCGCTTCCAGACCTGTCTGTAGCTCCATCCATCCATCTCGTGCATCTGTCTTTCCCGACACAGCGGTAGCAGTTCCACTTAGCAGCAGATTTAGCTACAAGGGTGTGAAAGGGACTGTGGGACCCACGGGGGCCAGCTGAGAGGGGACTGGCTCCAGGCACCCGTGCCCATAGAGCCGAGGGGAGGCCATGGTGGTGGCCATGGTGCTGGGTGGGATGAAGCAGGACAGACACCCTTGGTGTCACATTGGCCAGAGAGAAGCTGGCAAGGAAGAACTTTGTATTTCCCAAACTGTTTTTTAGATAAAGAGGAAATGGCAAATTCCAGGACTCTGTTTGGCCCGTACATGTGAGGGTGCATGGAAAAAAAAATCCAGTTGTAAAAGAGGAAAGAAATGTCTGCTGTCTGCCTTAGTGAGCTCTCGCCTGGGGAGCTGCCGCACCACGGGGCAGACTTTTTGGTTCATTTTTTCCTTCTGACCATGATGAATTACTTTTTTTAAAGCAAGCAGCAAGATAATAACAGGAACAAGTTTTGGTGTTCAGACAGTACGTTCTGGTAACTGGGCAGCAGTGTCCTATTCATTATGAAATAACTTTCAGATAATGTAGTCAAAATTGCATCCTGACCTAATAAAGGGAGGTTTCAAATATCAGTTATAAAATGCGAAATTTCAGGAGGAAATTGTTATGAGATCTTTCCTCAAGGGAAGGGGCAGAATAGTTTAAAATTCTTCCAAGATACAAATAGTATCAGAACTTTTGGTAATGCTCTTAACAGGTTTGGACGTAGCATACTCCTTGCAGAACAACTCACGTTTCACAGCAGCTTTGTAGGAGAAATTTCAAGCCGGCCGTGCAACTGGTAAAAAAGCAAGCAAAAAATCAAGCAGCTCTCAGCATTCAAACCTTACAGACCTTATATTTGTTGTTAAAGTCTTTAATTCAGTTCGGAACGTGGCTGGTGCTGGATTGCAAGTCGAGTGGCCCCCTGTAAGGTTGGGTGTTGGGAAACTTTCAGGGGGAAACAAGTCTCAAAGGCAGTGGGGAATTTCTTGGCACTGGAGAAGCAGCGGGTGAGATGGGGAAGGGAAGTCAGGCACAGTGCTGGTGTAGGACAGAAAGCAGGAAAGCAGGCGTGGGTAGTGAGGTGTTTTACACGGGTAAAGCCCACAATCATGGGCATCAGCCTTGCTCGGTGGTAAGTTCCTTGGTAAGTGGAACGGTGGCCTTAGTAGCATTTGCCGGCTCACTTCCCACCACACTGGAGGTACCTCAGCTCTACTGGCCCTGGTGTGACACCGGTGCTGAAGGAAACCCTTCAAATCACTGGGAGTCGTGGGTGGCTGGGACAAGCTCAACCACCAGTCATAGAATCATGGAATGATTTGGGTTGGAAGGGACCTCAAAGCCCACCCAGTGCCCCCCCCTGCCCTGGGCAGGGACCCCTCCCACCAGCCCAGGTTGCTCCAAGCCCCGTCCAGCCTGGCCTTGAACCCCTCCAGGGATGGGGCAGCCACAGCTTCTCTGGGCAACCTGGGCCAGGGGCTCACCACCCTCACAGCCAAGAATTTCTGCCTCAGATCTCATCTAAATCTCCTCTCTTTCAGTTCAAAACTGTTCCCCCTTGTCCTGTGGCTCCCCTCCCTGATCCAGAGTCCCTCCCCAGCTTTCCTGGAGCCTCTTGAGGGCCTGGCAGGGGCTGGAAGGTCTCCCCGGAGCCTTCTCTTCTCCAGGCTGACCCCCCCCAGCTCTCCCAGCCTGTCCTCCCAGCAGAGGGGCTCCAGCCCTCCCAGCATCTCCGGGGCCTCCTCTGGCCCCGCTCCAGCAGCTCCGTGTCCTTCTGCTGTTGGTGCCCCAGCGCTGGAGGCAGCACCGCAGGGGGGTCTCACAGAGCGGAGCAGAGGGGCAGGATCCCCCCCTGGCCCTGCTGCCCACGCTGCTGGGGATGCAGCCCAGGCTGTGGGGGGCTTTCTGGGCTGCCCAGCGCACGTTGCCAGTGAATGTTGAGCTTCTCCCCATGGAAGCGGTGCTGGCAGAAATGGTGCAGGGAGCTGACCCCAAGGCACGATGAACGCGTTGATGCTCTAGCGTTGTGTTGATTTAGGAAGTGGGGTGCTGCTGTGATTGGGCATATCTATGGAGAATAAAGAAGCCCTCCTGTGTGGTGGCTGGGTAGGGCTGCTAACAAAGTCTCCATCGTTACTGCTGGAGAGCTGGCCGGCTTCGCGTGTGCTTTGTAACGGAAATAAAGAGTGAGTGCTGGTCATCGTCGCCTGTGGAGGTCCACCAGGATGAGCTGAACTCACCGTGGCCCGCATACTGTGTGACCACCTTTTGCCCATGGCAGGGGGGCTTTGCCAGTGCCTGTGTGGCACTCCCCCCTCCCCAGTCGGTGCCCCCATGTAAACAGAAACCTTCAGAAAGGGGTGGCTGGGAGCTGGTGGCCACCCACACAGACAATCCAATTTAATATCATGGAGTTAAAATACTGCTTGTTTGTTGGTAACATACTGCTCTTGCACTGATTTTTCTGGAGTCTGAATGATGAAATGATGAGGTTTCTCCTGTGAATAGACCATGCGGGGTGTTTTTAGGCTTCTTCCAAATGCTAAAAAGGGGGTCTCAGCTCTTGCAGTGATGGCTTTCAGTCAAACATGGACACACGTCCTCTCTTCTAACGCTTCTCTTTGCTCTCAGTGCTCCTGGCTAGCAGAAACCCTGTTATTTCAGATGTGCGTGTTTGTATGTGTAACTAAAATTCAAAATTGTCATTGAATGTGTAAGATATGTTTTTATGTGTCCCATGTAAATATCAAATTTCAAAGTATCAAGATATATGTAGATATGTTTTATTTGCATGCATATTGTAGATGCATAGTCTATATATTTATGAATATAAGGTATGTATATATAAAACTATATTATGAATATATACTGTTTAAATACATATGTGTGTGCATGCATTTTATGTATATAGGAAGTAAATATAAAGGATGTTATAAAATGTCTGATGTTTATTCTTGTATCCTTTGCAGGAAAGATTTCAAGTGAAGAATCCTCCGCACACATACATCCAGAAGTTGAAGGGCTATCTGGACCCGGCTGTAACCAGGAAGGTGAGGAGCGTCCTGTTTCCTCTGGCCCGTCCCTCGTTCCTCCATGAGGATGGTCCCGGGTCCAGGTTCCTTCCTGCCTTTGTCTAAAACGCCCCGTAAAACTCTCTGGGAAGAGTCTCGGAGATGGAACAAACTGCAGAGAGAAGCAAAGAGAAATTGGAAAGACGCTGCGGTTTTCGCAGCTCGGAAAGGAGAACAGATGTTGCAAAGAAAAGGACCATCTGACTCATGAAACAAATTATTTTAATAACTTTAGCTTCAATAAGTAGTCTGACAAATTATCACTGGGCTGTACTCTAGGTCTGACTTTCCATGTGGTGAATAAAGCCTCTGTTGGCTGGCGCTTTTCTCGCCCGTGTGAAGGGGATGTTGAAGTTTTAAGTCCTTTTCTCTGGGCATTGGGGTGACACAAGTTCAGCCCAACTGGCACAGTCCGCCTCTCGCTTGTCATCTCATCCGAGGCTTCAGGGCCGTGAGGTAAAGAGATAAGCTGGGGTGTATTTACACGGCAGAGCTTCGTCCATCCTTCTGCCTATTGTTTTGTCCAAAATAGTTTGTTAATCACTCACGAAAGACTCAGGAACTTCACTTGGCCTTTCATGTGAGTGCCGTGCATCCCTGAATGTGGCTTTTGTACCGGGATGCGTTTGTGGCTGGTTCTGATATTTCTGAACTGTTTTCATGGGCTTAGTGATAGCCTCCGGGATTTTAGAATAACAGTGAACCTCCATCCCATTTGGAGGACCATCGCTGAACCTTTGGTATTTAACCACTTTGGATATCAGCTCATATCCTGTGCTGATAGTTATAATAGCCTTTAAAAAAAACCAAAACCAAACAAGGAGAGGCAGCGAGAGCATTGCCGATCCTGCCATTGACTGCCACTGCCTTGTCCTCAACAATCGCGCCTTTGTGTTGCCATACAATGAGCCGAGGTTGGTGCCCTGCAGTAAAATCCGTGTCCTGACACAGGGTCGCAGTCCGGGGCGGGCTCCGGCCGAGGTGCAGCCCTGTCCCTGCGAGGGACGAGCACGGGGTGCCCTCTGCCTCCAGCGCCCGCCCCAGCTCCGGGCTGCCGTGATGCCTTCTGACAGCGCCGCTCTTGTTGGAGGCTCTGACAAGGAGTAGGAAACCGTTGAGCAGGAAACCTTTAAATTTGCCCGTAGCTGATTATCGTGTTTTTTAAAAAAATGAACAGGGGTCTTTGTGTTTTTCTCCTGAAGGGTTTTTCAAATTCATTTAGCGTTTGGCTTTGCTCCGCGGTTACTCCATGGGCGCACATTGAAGCCTTTCTTATCCTAATACCACTATAAGAGTCCCATGACAAATGACAAAACCAAAGCAGCCTAAAAATAACTCCATTGAGTTCCTCTCTTTTGTTGCGTTATTCTGCATCACCAGCAGCCTTTCCTCAGCCTGGGCTGCGAGGCGGAACGATTTACAAATGGGCTTCGGGACGGACGCGGGAGATTGTGGGGACAGCTCGTTTTACTGGGATTGTTGCTGTAATTGAGGTGGTGTCAGCGCTTTTGCTGACGATCCCCAGCGTGACTGAGAAAAGGTGGCTCCAAACACTGCTGCAAAACGTGCGTTTCGGCTTGTAATAGGGGCCATAATGGCTCTTCCCAGGAAAACAATTTGGTTTTTGTCTGAGCTGAATTTTGAAAGAGGAAAATGAAAGTGTTGAAATTACACATTTCTGTTAAAGAAATTGCAGTTTGGTGGCTCTGGGAGCCCAGTAAAGCCCAGAGCTGGTTCCTGCTGGGCTTGCAGAGGGCAGCCTGGCCTCGCTGAGGATAACGGGCCTGCCTGGGAACGGGCTGCCCGCTTCTGCCATGCTCTCCCACCCCTCTCTGCCTCTTCCTACATCAGTATTTTACCTTTATTTCTAGAGAGGTAAGGTCTTACATTGCTTGCAGTTATATTGTGTGAACTTCTTGGGAGAGAAGATGCTCTGAGCTAATTAACTGAGGTCCAGAATAACTACGTGTCTGATCTTAACTAGCTGTTTCAAAGTAAAAATTAATAGTGCCTTGTGTCTACTAGGACTTTACAGGGAGACATCTACTTCAGTCTTTCTGAGCTGGGATTTCGCCGTACCTCGAGTCAGGCAGTGGTGCTAACCAGCATGTGATGACACCCCGGTGAAAAAGGCAGCTGATCGTTTTCACATAGGTCAGCAAGGCAAGGCAAATCCCAGCCTTTTGTCATCTTCGCCTCAATAAATGAGCTCCTGAGAATTATTAACTGCCAAGTTAGTCCCCTTGATTTTATTGTGGGTTTATTGTGTTGCACCGAGAACAAACCCTTTTTTCCCTAGTATTCATAGCTTAGCCCTACTTGCAGCAGCATCGCTTGCATCCTAAACATTTATAAGCCCTTTTCAAACACCTCAAGTCTGTGTGTGTGATAACTGGTGACCAAGCTGGTTGTTAAGTACCGCAATTCCAAGATGATTATCATCGTCCATCCACTTCTGCTCTCATTTACCTTGGTCACGAATGAGAATTTGGTGAAACAACGGCTCTAGAATAATTTATCCAGCTGGTTTAGTGCATTTCCATGGGCAGGGAGCCCCAGGCAGGAGAGAGGAGAGCCTTCCTCCATCTGGGAGCGTTGGAGGCATCGCTGTCTGCCCACCGAAGGGAGTCCTGCTGCAGGTTGGTTGTGCAGAGGGTGGAGAGGAGCGGCTTGACTCAACTCAAGACAAGTTCGTTTGCATTTAGAGGTCTTCTGCCGTGACTGATGCCTGCTTGGGCTGTGGAGTGAAGTGGGGCACCTGGGGAGGTTTTGCCAGGTCGCCCTTTCTCCTCCCATAGGGAGACGACCCGAAACCTCATCCGCTTTCTGCTGCGTTGCAGCACAGCGTTTGACTTCTTGACGTTTTATGGCCTTTTCCCAGCATCTAATTTTGCAGATACAATTTAGCGTGCTCAAATTGTTAAAGCATGCAGATGGCAGCACATGTGTATTTCATTATTGGCGCACACAGAGAGATTTGGTAATTATATAGAAATCACGGCAGGTTTTTCGGTGTGGGTGTAAAGTTGCGGCAGCGAGATTGAAGCACCGGGCTGAGAGTGAAGCCCAAACGCTGTAGTTTTCAATGGAGAGTTTGATACTAAAAGAAAGCTTGTATTGTAGAGGTGTTTCTTTCAGGCTTTTAATTTTCCTAATCCTGGAAACTCAAAAAATGTGCATGGGAACAGAAGTTACTTTTCTGAATTTGTTTTTGTTGACTGCCGAACTATTGTTATTGCATTCCTCAGGATTTAGAAGGGTTCTCAGTTTACCCTAATGTTTAATTTATTCATTCTGCACTATGCGAGATGTTTATATTTTTAATAGCATCACATGAGTCTAATTGTTATTTTTGCCTGCTCACTCAATTACAGAAATTCAGAAGACGAGTCCAAGAGTCTACTCAAGTGCTCCGAGAACTGGAAATTTCTTTAAGAACAAATCACATTGGGTAAGAATTTTTGATGACTTCTGGTCTAAGACTTTTTTTTTTTTTCTCACATCTACTGATGGATGCCTTTGAGAAAATATCTCTTTGCATGTCAAGCAGTGATACCACTTGATTGATTGGTAAAACCTGAAGGGCTCAGTTAAGCGGTAGCTGGGCATCTCAGGAGAATAATTCAGCTTTAATCCTTTCATGATAAGGTTCATCCACATCTCTGTGAAGGCTGTGAAAAGATTGCAGTCAAATTCTGCTCACCCTAAGTCAGTCAGCGCAGGAGTGAGCATGATTGTGTCTAGAATAGTAATAGTATTGCAGCTATAAATACATATATAAAAAACCCCGTGCTGTTTTATAGCTTTAACATGATGCAGTTCATGAAGCCTGGCTGTGAGTAATCTTCCCAGTATTTTACTTCTACAAAACACAAAGTTCCTCTCAAATAACAAAAGTAAAAGATGGAACATGCCGTTCCCGTCCTCCTTTCCACTGGTCTTACCTCTCTGCTTCGGGTCTCGGCACCAGAACCCGGTTCAGCACTGGTACGTCAGCCAGGAAGGTTTCTTCAGCGTTTTGTTTCATGACCACACTGCGTGTCCACCTCTATTACATTGATTTTCTAGGATGCTGCTCTTATTTTGAGGAAACCAGGGCTGTGCTCGGAAAGGCACTTAGCAGCTCCAGAGCTCCGTACTTAGAAGGACAAACATCTAGTTTCAGAGCAATGCAGAGTGTGCTTAGGGGTTTTTGTGCTTTTTTTTTTTTTTTTTTTTATTTTTTTCCTATCATAGTGCTGCAAAAAGGCTTGTTTCAGTACATTTGTAAAGTCTTCTGAAGGACTCTATTTTAAAGTCCTCTAAATAATAAATGGCATTGTTTAGAAGTCCTCTTTTCCTGCGTGAGAAAGCAAAGTTTAGCTCAGCAGTACTGCCTTTCCTGCAATGGCTCTGTCTCTAGTTTATCTGACCAGAATTCCAGTAACTGCCCAAAGCCTGTGAAATGCTCTGATGTCTAATGATTTTTCTAACAGATGGGTGCGGGAGTTCCTGAACGAGGAAAACAAAGGCCTGGATGTTCTGGTGGAGTACTTGTCCTTCGCACAGTATGCAGTCACGTAAGTACGACCTGTCTGCTGCTCTCCGGCCTTGCAGGGCCAAGCAGGATCCTGCACCGCTGCAGAGCAGGAGGGAAGTGCCGCATCGGATGCGCAGCATTCCCTGTAGCAGAGCTTTGCTGCTCAGTACGACGCCATACCCACTGAGAGCAGAGAGAATGATAATGTTAGTCCAAAACTATTGGATCATCATAACATGTTGCGGAGAAAAAAAAGCCGAAGTTTAAGGCCTTGAGAGGAAATGGCCTCAAGTTGCACCAGGGGAGGTTTAGGGTGGATTTTAGGAAAAATTTTTACCCTGAAAAGGTTATTAAGCATTGGAACAGGCTGCCCAGGGAAGGGGTTGAAGCACCATCCCTGGAGGTATTTAAAAAGACGGGCAGTGCTTAGAGATACAGTTTAGTGATGGTTTTTGTCAGAGTTAGGTTGATGGTTGGACTCGATGATCTGAAAAGTGCCTTCCAACCTAGGCAGTTCTGTGATTCTACATCTAATTTTTTAGCTTTGGCCTCTCGCTCCCTTAGAGGTACAGTGCAAAAACATTCAACAAACGTGTGGAAGCTTTCAGGCATCCTTACAAAGAGTTCTGCAATTAGTACCTGACCCCAAAGAACTACAGTAGTGTCCACCGTGCTCAAAGCAACATCCCCACGCGAACCACTTCTCACAAGGCCCCCGGCGAGCAAAGCTGTCGGCATCCTGCGCAGTTGATGCGCTGCGGGGCAGGGAGTTTCAAGGTGATTTTTCAAGTCAGGAAGCCTATGGAACAAGCTCTTGCAGTTCCGACATCTGGTTAGCTGGGAGTCAGATGCAGTCATTTAGGTAGTAAATCATTAAATTATTAATGATTATTAAATCTGATGAAATTAATGACTATTGAAACAGATTGGGAAACAAATCCGCTTAGTTCTTCAGCAGAGGATATGTTTTTGTATATTCACAGGCTTTCACTTCAGGATACTGTAGCAGCAGATTTTTGTATGAAATTGTATGTTAAAGATCCTGTTGCAGTTAGGAACTCGAGCTGAGGAGAGTTGATACTTCGTTTTTAGAAAAGATGCCATCAGATGTATATATATCATCGCACAGAAAAGAGATTTTTGGTGGGGTTGCAATAAAATTAATGAAGGAAAATTATATGTTTTAGAATGTTCCTAACACTGGAAAAAACTGTGCATAGCAAAAAGAAGTGTTTGTATAAAGGTTTTCTTCCTAAAATTATACAAATGTACGCAAGTGAGCGTGCTGGGTTTTTCCCCTCTCTAACGTGGTAAACATGAGTAATAACCTCAAAAGCTGTAAGGGGAACAAGCAATTTTTGCTTGAAATAGCAGTACAATGGGCGACGAGTCAGAAATCAAAGAAAATGTGTAATGATTATGGTAATACATTACATATGCTGGGAGATTCGTGAGGGCCAACAAGGCAGTGTAAGTGCTCGGTCACATATCGGTGGAGGAAACTGTGTTAGTACTTGCACAACGTATTGATTTATTGAAATCAAATGGAGACAGCTTTAAACATTCCTTCTCATTCCTTCAAGGCAGGGCTAGTCATCAGCAAAGCAGCCAGTGTTGTATTTATTTTCTGTTGAAGCAGAAGGATATGTAGCTGTTTGATCCTTCTGGAATTGTCTGCCTGTGTGGTTAGCTGCGCCCTTTGTCAAGCTCTAAATTTGCCGCACTGTGCATTTGGAGCTGGCACTGAATTGCAGCCGAGGGGAGGTGAGCCCGCATTGATCTCTTTCTTGCTTTTTGTAAGCTTTTGGGACCTACTCAAATCTGCAGATATCAAACAGAAAGGAAAACGCTGTGTGCATCTCTTCTGTCTGACCCGGCGCTGGAATTTCTGTTTCCTTTCAGGTTTGACTTTGAAAGTTTGGAGAACAATGTGGAAAACTCGATGGACAAGTCCAAACCTTGGAGCCGATCTATTGAGGACCTGCACAGGGGCAGCAATTTGCCCTCCCCAGTTGGCAACAGCATTTCCCGCTCTGGCAGACACTCCACTTTACGGTAAGGCGTTTAATCAGGCCGGGGGTGACCTACAAACAGCGAGTGCCCGAGTGAGAAGAGTCGGTATGGTTTTTCCAATTACAATGTTTTTCATCTTCCCTCTTTCCACGGTATAGGCTTGACGTATATAGGAAACGCGTCATTGTAATGATGGTTTTGGGGTGGAAAGAAGTGCCAAGCTAGTAACACAGGGCAGCGTTACAGCAAGGGAGGAAGAGGCAAGAATAGCTCTGCCTCCCTTTCCAGCGGCAGAATGATCTAAGGATGCGCGACACGTTTCCAGCAGGTACAATGTGGCTTGCATGGAGGAAGCAATTCCTCTTCTCCAAAGAGTATCTCAAGATTTCCATGGTCCCAGCCAGCCTGGAGCTCCGATCTGGTGTCTCGTCCAAAAAGGGCTCTTCTAGCAGCACATTCCTTCCATGCTGCTATGAACAAGGCTTTTTTTTTTTCCTTTAAAGGCCACTTCCATCCTTCAAACCTGCTAAGTCCAGCATCACTGCGGGCTTTACTATGAAGTCTCTCTTTCCAAATCCTGGGGTTTCTTTGAGTTTGTGGAAAAGGCAGGATCGCTTCCCAAGACTGAATGGCAGTTGACTCTTGTTACATTCCTTCAATGCTTCGCTATTATAAAACATACTAAACTAAAACTAAACTAAACTTTAACCTCGCGGTGCTGTTTCCTAGGGGCGCAGCTCAGAGCGCTGAATAACATTTACTCATACGCTTTTTGAGGGTTTTTTTGGCTTCTGTGGAGTTTTGTTACATAGTACTGTGAGCATAAAGGAGTCCAAAAAAGATGGAGCCGGTGAGGACTTGCAGCTTTTTCCTGCATCTTCCAGTTGAGGTTCAGTTCTGGTTCGTCAGTGGATGGTAATGTTGGCTCTTCAGTTCCTGTGAAGTGAGTGCCTGCCGCCTCCAGCCCGAGCTGCGGCGGGTGGGATGCCTGCAAGATGTAGTTCACAGACGTCAGCCGTGGAGAGGAGACAAACACACGCTTCTGGTAAAGAGATAGAGGCTGTGGAGTCCAGCAAAATCACTTGACCAGTTGATTTATTTTTTTTTTTTTTAATGTTGCAAAGGTGTTCTTAGTGGTTTTGGTTTTCTTTGATCTTTAATTACTATGACAGAGAAGTGGCAGAGCCTGGTGGTTGCAGGAGGTCTGATTCTGCTCGCTGTCTTCGGGAGGCATGTTTGTGATTAGTTACACTAGAAATGCATAACTCAGGTATACATTACATGTCTCTTACATTTTTTCTCTTCATTTCCTTCCATCCTTGTTTTCTTTCTCACATCCCCCTTTATTCCTTTCCCTTTTTATTTTCCATTTCAATGTCTCCTTCCTTGCATCCTTCATTCCCCTCCCTCTTCCAAACACTCTCCTCCAATTCCCTCTCTCGCATCCGTCCCTCCTCTGCTCTCACCCGCCATTCACGTACCGTCAGATTGGTTTCTCTGCCTGAGCAACTTCAGTTCAAGCGCTGCCAGAGCTGCTTTTCAGCCAACTGCCTCTGGAGCCGCTTCACTTTGCGCTCTGCTGATGAGGCTTCGAGCCGGAAAACCTCGTAAGTCCCAGGAGGAAGGTTGGGCGCAGCGCGGGCTGCGCAGGGCATGGGAGCCGCCCGCCCAGCGCTGCTCCCCATGCCTTATAATCTGGTAATCGTACGTCTTGGGAAAGCCACCGCCTGAGCATCAGGGGGAGTTTTCAGCCTCCAAAACGTGTGGTTATCACATTATAACTTCAAAGCGTAGTTTGCTTCCGTAGAGTGGGGTTTTCAAAAAAAATAAATAAAAATGTGGTTTACTTTGAAACAAGATACCAGTTTTCTTTATCATATTGCAAGCAGTATTATTAGATTTGTACCTAAGACCTAGAGCCCTTAGCCACTGCCTGTGTTGTTTCATCTTTTTTACAAATAGAGACTTCACTCGTATCCCAGACCAGCACAGAAATGTAACCTCGTACAGTGTTTTTCAGCCAAGTGCCCCCTCCTGCCTGCAGAGCCATCTGTGCACCGGGGCAGCTTGGGCACAGGCTGTCCAACATTTACATGGAATCAGCATCTTTGGTTTGTGTTTCATTTAAAAAAAAAAAAAAATCTGTGTTTTAAAATGTGTACTTTTTCAATAACTGGGGACTATGCGTATTAAAACCAGTAAAAGCTAAAAGTAGGTGGGAAGTTTTTAAGAAGGGTTTTTTTGGTATAATTAGTAAATATTGGTTAACTGAAACAGAATCTTTTCCTGAGAACAAGCTGGGTGCTCATTGAATGAGGAGGGTGTGCAGGATGGCGTTTCTGGTCAAAACCAGGAGGTTCCTGCACCGTCACTGGGTAGACAACGTG
This sequence comes from Dromas ardeola, assembly GCA_013398915.1. Classification (NCBI taxonomy): domain Eukaryota; kingdom Metazoa; phylum Chordata; class Aves; order Charadriiformes; family Dromadidae; genus Dromas; species Dromas ardeola. The sequence continues at coordinate 100,240 of VYZM01020582.1, forward strand.
TCTGGGACCCGCAGAGTCCCAGGCCATAACTTCTTCTGTGTGCAAGCTCCTCTTCTGTCTTTGTTATAAAAACCATTAAAATGGAGAGAGAGGAAGAAGCCGTCCTCCCTCTTCGGATGAAAAAGGAGAAGGCTGACAATCTTAACAGGGTAATTTAAAATTCAGGAGCTGGGCTCATCCCTGCCATGCCATAGCAGTATGAAAAATGAGAACAGATTTGGCCTGGGTTCCTCTTTATTGAAACAGCAAGAAGATTTGGGGAGACAGTGTTTCCTGCCAGCTTTGACGCTGTATTTTTCCTCATTTTTGGTGCCTGTTTGGCAGCGTCGTGGCACCGGCTCTCCCACTTGTCCTCTGGGTTCAACGGCTGTAAACCTGCTGTAGCCCTCGGGACCCTGCTTGGTCCCAGCTGATGTGGGCTCTACACATTTAATTATAGGAAAAGGAAGAGGAGCTAAGGAAAAGCAACACTAGGAGGTAGTTATACCCCTTCAAACGGTGCAGCTCCATTGCGGTGAGCGGTCCCTTGCAGCCACCAGCGGTGGGAAGTCACCCAGCGGTGATGGTGACGTGGGCATGGAGGCGCTCTCTCTGTTCGTTTGCGTGGCTGAGGCTATCCATTTCTAATTGTGACTTCAACCGGCTTCCCAGGGCTCTTTTTAGTAGTGCTCAACCCTGCCAGTTCCCTGCTCAGCGGGTTTCCTTGGCAACTGAGGTGGTGGGTTTTTTTTTTCAAGAGGAGACACAGGGATTTGGGAAGCGAACACCAAAATGAGGGCAGGAGGATGAAAACGGGGATGAACCTTTGGGGATTTTATTGCTGCTTTTTTTTGGGGGGGAAAGAGCATTACTTTCACATGAGAGTCATACTCTCCTGTCAGATAAATATTAATGCAGACTTTGTAATGTCGCAGCCCATTAGAAATTCCCTTTCTTCCGAGTCAAATACTTCAATTTTTATGTGGCTTGAACTCAGAAACTTAATTTCTTTCTTCAAAATCTGTGGAGCCCGTAATGAGTGAGTGATCCAGGCAAATGTATCCTAAGTCCATAAATGGGCTTTGAAGGCATTCAGTAATTGGACTCAAATTTGGCACCACTGCTTGGGCTGCAATGAATTGGGCTTCACCATTAACACTTCCCCTGCTCGGGGACCTGCCGACTTTGTCGTCACAATGTTTGTCAGATCCTTGCCAATTTAACAGAGCGTATTTTTGACCAGTCAGTTGTTGGTCTTGTTATTCTTGTGGTTTCTCTGCTTTGAAGACCATGATTTTTACACACCTGGGACGTGTTGGTCAGGCAGTGGTGTCTCTGGCAGCTGAGGGTACCTCCGAGGCAGCGTGCCCCCCCTTTTTGTGTTGCCGCCTTGGTGGTGGTGTGGGGGGTCTGTCGGTGACTTCCTGGGCGAACTGGAGGAGAATCCCCTACAGCACCCATCTGTGCCTGCAGAGGTGAAGAAACATGCTCGTTCCCATGCTGGAAATTAGGTGGGATGTGCAAAACAGACTGTTTCCATTTCTTTTTTTCACCTTCTTTAAGCATCAAAGGTCTCCTCAGCTTTCTGGATTAATAATTTTCCCCGATTTTTTTAGATGAAGACAAACCCAGCAGGCTCAAAGCCATTTGCCCAGAGAAGCTGTGGCTGCCCCATCCCTGGAGGGGTTCAAGGCCAGGTTGGACGGGGCTTGGAGCAACCTGGGCTGGTGGGAGGTGTCCCTGCCCAGGGCAGGGGGGTGGGACTAGGTGGGTCCTAATGGCCCTTCCAACCCAAACCATTCTATGATTCTACAATTTATTTTCTTTACATTTGTGGCACAAACCAGCTTTGTCATCCCTGTTTGAAGTGGCAGAGAGGAGACGTTTTTAGGCAGCACGGCTACCTACTCTGGCTCACCCAGGGCAGATATTTTTGCCCTTTCCTGAGCAGAGGAGCTGATGGCACCTCACCGGTTTTAGTGCTTGTGAGGGCCACCACTGAGCAAGGTTCATGGTCTTTCCCTCTCTGGGTCTCATCCCCTGCAAAGGCGTGCAAGTTCGGGGTCCCCACGTCCAGCAGACCCAGCTTTTACCTTGCTGTAAGAGAAGATCAGAGAAATCCAAAGTTTGCAGGAGGTGCCAAGACCTTCCTCTTCCAAAGTCCCTTTCTGCTGTCAGAAGGACACTCATAATACAAACACCACCAGCTCCAAACCAAGAAAAACAAAATCGCAGAAACGCAAGCCAAAAACCACCAAACCCCAATGAAAACCAGGAGTCCCAGCCCACGCAGAGCTGGGCGAGCAGCCATGGGGGCGGTGAGGTCCACCCTCGGCTGTCCTCTGCTCTCATTGCTCCTACTCTGAGGGAGCCAGCCTAGACACATGAGGGCGTGATATTCTTTAGCAGAGAATAAGATAAAAATGATAGGAGAAACCGGCTGTGGCTTGTATTCATTATTAAGCCGGTGCATTAGAAGTCTACACCACTGAGCAAATGTCCACCTTTTAAGCATGAAAGTTGTTCCATTGAAGTTGGTGGAAATGGCAGGAGTTTGTACTGGGATTTGTGCTCACGTACCATGATGGAAAGGGCTTTTATTTACTTTTGAGTATCTCAGTTGGTTGCGTAGGTGTTTTAATTATCCATCTGTGGGTCTTCAGTGTGAGTGTGAGCTGTTTTGCACCAGAAGGCGCCCTTGCATGTTGCGTTCTCTCAGTCTCAGTTGTACAAAGTGCTGGGTGAGTCCAGGACACGCTAGACATTTTCAGCAGTTCTGGCTGGTCACGTTAACAAAGTAACGTGGACACGGAGGCAGGAGGAGTTTAGAAATTAAGAGAATATTAATTTCTTCAGGCTGGCTGGGCTGAGTGATCCTTCTCACCTTTCTGTAGGAGACTGGTGGGTAAAAGCACAACCTGGTCTCCAGAGACGTCATGGCAGCAACTTTGCAAGCACTGAATTAACTAAATTGTTAACGAATTGAGTAAAAATGATGAATGAGTTATTTTTGAACAGAAGTGTACTTCTGTTAGATTTGGGCGAGGAAAAGAACCTTAAACCATACTGTGCATTTCAGCACAGATGTAGCAGGTTTAGTCTCTCTCCTAACGGTGGCTTCCAGCAGCGAAGGCACGAAGCTGTGGAGCGGCTCCGTCCCAGGTGTGACATCCCGCACCCACCGCCGGTGGCTGGCAGGAGGGCAGCGTTGCACGCTGCAGGGGCTTGCACGCCGTCAGGTTTTCTGTTTCTGCTTTATTTTAGAAGTAAGGTTTTATAGTTCTTCTTTAAAGGCGGGGCAGAGGAAATAAAAGAGGAACCATCTGAATTTAATTACCAGGATAAATATACTCGTGGTGACATAATCTTTGACCTGCAGCAGACAGGAAATCAAACCCAACAATTCATCCAGATGCTCGGATCAGCCTAATGTTTAGTAACAAGAAATGAAATAAAAGCAAAAGAAGATCATCCACCCTGGTTTGGCTCATGTCATGTAAAGGGAGGTGTTAGAGCTACTGCCAGGCTGCCCTGCCTTTAGGAAGGAAAGAAAAAACATCAGGGGTCGTTGCAGTTGCCACTAATGCAGAGAAAGCTTCGTAAGCCTTAGTTTCAGTGTGCGGAGTCGTCGTAAAAGAGTTTCTGTACAAAAAATCCTCATTAATTCTTGGCATTCATGTCTGTGTGAAGAAATTTGCATCTGTTGAAGGGAAGCGATCTAAATCTAGGGCAGAATCCCATCTGCGCTAGAGATGCTTTCTCTGCACTGCAGCTCTCGATTGCATATTCCGTACCCGTTCCTCAGCCTAATGCTAAACTAACACTTGTGGAAGCTCTGCGAGCCGGAGGGTGCGGGCTCTGCGTATCGCTGATGGTATCACTGATTAACAATTGACGATGTGCAGGATGGCGGGGAGGGCAGGAGGGCTGCCGCGGAGAGCAGAGTGCAGCCGGGGGCTGGGGCTGTGCGCCTGCTCTGGGGCAGCATCCCCACAGGGGAGGGTCATCTTGGCTTTTGGGGGGAGAATAGAGCAGGTCCCTCTGCCTTTGCCCACTTGGCTGGTCGTTGGTATGAGAATCCTCCAAGTGAACATCTCCAGGCTTCAAACCAGCAGTTTTCCTGGCTGCGGGCAGACAGTGCCGTACGGGATGTCTGCAGCCCTGTTGGGTTTCTGTGGGTCTTCTCCATCTCTTCAGAAGAGGCGAGTATTGTTTTCACCTCAGGCCTTCCTTTTGGTGGCTGCATTGCTCTGCAGAGCAGGGTTTGGTTGGTTGCGGGTAGTGGGAGGTGTAGAGGAGATCATCCCTCAGCCTGGGGAGGCTCCATCCAGGTGGTGGATCCCAGGGAGATGGACCCGACGCGCTCCAGGGTCCTGCGGCATTGCAGGGTATCCTTGCTCCCTCCCTGATTCTGTTTCTCCTCGCTCCCCAAGTGGCTGGAAATGCCAAATTCTGCCTTTATGTTTATCTTTTATTAGTTTAAGGAGACTTGCTCCCATTTGTTACAGCTGACAAAGCTCTGTCAGATGTTTAAAGGCATTCTGAAATGTAAGGAGTTGATGCACCATGCACTGAGGAAGGTTTTTTTTCTTCTATCAGTGCCATGATAAAGATCTTATTACTTATTTAAAATGTAAAGGAAAATAATATATGCAGCCTTTAGTAGCTTAAAACTGAGATAAGTCATTGTAGGAAAGATCTCTGGATGACTACAAATGACTTTTAAATCTTTTTATTGCAGTGTTTTTCATATTTAGTGAAATGGATGTATGGAAACACGCTAGTGCGGCGTGGTGACACATTCTCCAGCCAACACTAGCAGGGCTTCCACACTTTCCAGTTCAGATTCAAAGTAGGGCTCCCAGTTGAAGGTTGAACGGCTCTTTCTTTGTCTCGGGAAGGGAGATTTGGAAGACAGACGAGTCCCCGAGCGCAGGGTCTGTGTGTGGGCAGTCAGCCCGTCCATGGGGACACATGGCTGGCTCCCTGGCTGTCCCCATTCCCCCCAGGAGCAGCCAGACCAGTGTCCTGGATCCCAGGTGTGTGCGGTGCGGTGCAGCATCCCATCCGAAGGGCTGGTGGGGCCTTAGGGTCAGCCCCGCAGTGCAGGGAGCAGCCTGGTCCTGTCCCGGTCCCGCATCCCTCCTCGGGGTCTGTTCCCTGAAATCCGGCTCCCGGGCTCCCAGCGCTCGCCGGTCTCTGGCAAAACTAGGTCATGTTTCCTGCAAACCTGAAATCCGTCAGGAGTGCCCTGAGCTGATTTATGCATTCATATATATAGGGGGGAGGGGGGGGGAGAAAATGCAGTTTGACTGAATTCTGCTTTGAATTTTGGGGTTTCTTTCATCTCGGCACTCCTGGAAAATGAAAGCCAAGGGAAGTAATTGCCGAAGCCTGAGAGTCGCAGGCTTTCCACGGGCAGGGAGCTTTGGCACCGTGCTCCGGAGCTCGCCGCCTGTTCCGCTCTCAGCCCGCGCCGGAGGGGTCCCACAGGCGGACACGGCGAGGGTGACGCTGAGCTGGGATCCCTGGGATCCCTGTCTGGCACTCCGTACATCCCCATTCCATTTGTACATCTAAAGTGAGAAAATCTGCAAGTATGTCCTTTGTGCCGGAGAGTGAGCTGGTGAGTCAGAACAAAGCAAGTCTGTTATTGCTTGTTCATGTATTTATTATTAATTTTTACTACTATTATTATTATTATTAATGGTAATAATAATAATAATGATGATGATGTTAATCAGTGATTTTAAAAGCTACTCCTCTTTTTAAACGAAATGAGTGGCATGGATTAGGCAAGTAACTGCACAGTAGCATCAGCAATAAATGTACTCTAAATTTGCAGAGGAAAGGAGGAGGAGAAGGGTGCAGTGTGAGAACACCCAAGCCCTATCCAGAGCCCTCTCTGGCGCTGCCCAGGAGCAGACCCTTAGAGCAGGAGATGCTTCGAGCACTTGCTTAGTACGAGCGAGGCAGATAGCCGGCGATGTTTCTCGGGGTACGGGCTCCTGCTTCCAGCACTCTGTAGATTGAAGCATCCTGACCTAAGGACTGCATCTCGCGTTTAATAGTTCTTGATGGATTTTTTTCCTCTGTAAGTGCTTGTGGAGCCCATGCCAGGCTCTGGGTTCCGCAGCAGTCCCGCTCTCTGGAGCACTGCGTGGAGGAGTGCCTCAAAAATTACCAGGTTTGCTTTGATCCTGTCACCTGATGATTATATGTGATGCCACGTAGTTCCCGTGTTACGAGAAATAATGACAGATCATTCCCTGCTGACTCCCTCCACGCCATTCATACTTTCTTGGAGTGTTGGGATAGTTCTTGGGTGGAAATGCCCGGGTCTGTGTGTTCCCTGGAAGCTCTCACCTTCTCTCCCTGCCTCGGCGTGTGCTTTGAGTCATTGCTGGGTACCAGTACGGATTCGTTTAACTCCTGGATAGGGACTGGAGTGAGAGCTGAGGATGCTGTAATCCAGAAGCTTTCCCCACTGCAGTTGTTTTCCCAAATCAAAGAGAAGAAAAGCCTTCCCGTGTGTGTTCTCCAGGCTGCAAAGGTGGCAGTGGCAAGCGTGAGCCAGCTGCAGTTGTCTGAATCAGCCGCCTTTTTCCTGGAGGTTGTATTTACTCCAGCAGTCAAGCTTCATCTATGAATTTCTCTTTCCTCCCCTAGAGGAGTTGCTCTTTGCATAGGAAATGTCAGAATTTGCACATCACTGGACATGCATCACCTTATTTTTCTTTCTGTCTTCCTATCCACAGATTTTTATACTTTCTTCCACCATTTTCAGGCCCACGTGTGATAGTTGGAAATGCAAAAGCATTACTGTGCCTGCCTAGAGGTTTCGTTAGCCAGCGAGCCGATGCCCTCTGGTCTCTGCTCTCGCCTGCAGAGTGGAAATCAGGAGCAAATCCCTGAATGCTGCAGCCTGGACCTTCTCTCCCGGCAGTTTTTACTCTGTAAATTGGGGGAGGGCAATAAATAATGTGTTTTTCCAACCCCAAAAAGCACCCTTCGCCATCCCTGTTGGCATTGCCGGCAGTGCTCCCAGCCGGGGCTGCTGGGGGCAGCCTGCATGGCTTTGCGGAGCCCCCCCGGTGTCCCTGGCACCAGGGGACCCCTCAGCTCCCCCCAGTTTGGATGGGGCTTGTCCTGCTGGCCCCGGGACAGCACCACAGCCACCCTCGCCCGATTGCAGCAGTTCGTGCATCACTGTCAAAAGAGTTTCTTGACTGTAATGGTAATCCTCGCGCTGCTTATTCAGCTTCACACGCGTGAGCACATACATGCATTTCACATGGCAGCCCGTCTCCTTGTCTCCGGTTTCCTGCGCTCAGCTCCCGAAGCAAGTTTGTTCTTAAAGAAAACAAGCAGTATCTCAGGAAGAGCTGAAATGTGGTTTTCATTTACTCTGCCGTAGAAATGACAGATTTAAAGATTTCCCTTTCTGTTTATTCTGTGTACTTACTTAATTGAATTCAAGGTTGATTTGCCAGTTAGGGGTTACAATTAAAATAATTAATGCCTCTGTTCTGAGGAAAGTTCTTAAGGGCTGTATTTTCCTCAAATAATTTGGAGGGCTTTCAGAAAGCTCAGCTGCAGAATAGAAGAGAGGCACCATTCTTAAACGAAATGCAGCGGGAATTAATACATTTGCTGATGCCTGCGAATGTCAGATCCATTAAAAGTCCGTGCCGTTGCTCGTGCGGAGTAAAGTGCATGGAAAAAAATCCGGAATACCTCTGGTTTGTGGGTGGATTGTTCTTTCCCCGTTGCGTGCCATGAGAGATGGAGGTGCCTGGCTTTGGATGGGTCATGCCATGGCTGGTGGCATTGGCCATGCCGGGTGGCAGGGCTGGGACCAGCACGCGTGGTCCGAGCTGGCCCTGGCTGGGCAGTGGTGGCCACCAGGCAGCCGTGGACCGTGCATCTGCGGCTTTCTATGCCACCAGTGTCGCAGCCTGTCACCTTCTCGCCGCCTTATTCACATGTGTGTTGTCTGATGGGCACCTGCTCTGCAGAACTGAAAGATTTTCACCCAGAGGAGGGATATTTCCATCCCTTTTTTCTTACCACTTAAAAATAGTCTCGTGATTGATGAGCGCTGTTTTTCTTTGCAGGTATAATACCTTGCCAAGCCGAAGAACGCTAAAAAATTCCAGATTAGTGAGTAAAAAAGATGACGTTCATGTCTGCATCATGTGTTTGCGGGCCATAATGAATTACCAGGTATTTCCCTTTTTGCTCTTTTGGACCACACGGCTATTTTGTTGGTGGGAGCGGGGAGGAAATGAATTATTAAGGTAAAACTGATGCCAAGGTTTAAATTCTTACTCATTCTTAGGCAGGGGATCTGGGAAGCAAGGTAGCATAGTCCTTGTGTACCCATGTGGATGATTTAGTACAGATGTGAAGACACACGTAGATAAGAGCACGTGCACGTTGGGCAGTGACGGGTGCCGTTTGCACTAACTTACTAGACACGCAGCTACACAACCGAAGTTATAATTTGTCTCAGAACTTAGTACTAACACTGAGGAAATAGGAGAGTTTTTCAGAAGAGCTGTACACTGATGGAAAATCCAAGCTTTCACTCTTGTTATGTGTTTATCGCCTGGCAATTGCAGTAACTGCAAATCAAAGAATAAACTAGACCAAAGCTAACCTTATTTTCCTGAGTCCCTTTTCTCTTCAGTGGGGTGCTGGCATCATATGGCATGCCCAGGTAGCTTCAGAGGCTTGGGATTTTATGCTACAACAATAACAGATAAAAGTTACGTGCTTCAAAGAAAGGCGAACACCTTTGTTACGAGTTGTGTGGTCGTACAAGGTGTTTCTAACACACTGCCCTTGAGGATGGCAGCTCCCTGGGAGTTACGGGGTGTCTTCCCTCTGATGGGAAGGATGTAAACAACGATCTTGTACCAGTAACCAGTACAGTGTTTTCCAGAGCAATTCTTTTTTTCATTTTTGGAGAGCAAAGGGAGCAGTACTCGTGCCGTAACCGCACGCTGCAGTCGCTCCACGCGTGCTGGAAGAGGAGTGATTTTGGCAGCTGAATTGCAGATTCCTCTTTAGAGAATAAACGATGCACTTGAGGGTCAGAATTAAAAGGAAGAGGGAGGGGAAAGGACGAGCCGAGGGCTTGGCAGTGGTGTAGTGGACCCTTTTTGTTGGCTGATATGGCCAAACTGAGTACTTTGGACACTGTTAGTAGCAGAGAAGGTGTGAGACTCGGCGGTGGCAATGTGCTGGCTGACTTGATAAGCTCGACAGCGTTTCGTTTGGCTTACAGCATTGTGAAAGTCTGCTGCCAGATCTGGTCAGAGATACGTAATTTGTTGGATTTTAAAAATAATCATTTCAGTCTCAAAGCTGAAACAATATTTTCCCCTTCTCTTTTCAGTACGGATTCAATATGGTCATGTCGCATCCACATGCCGTTAACGAAATTGCACTAAGTTTGAACAACAAGAACCCCAGGTAGGCTGCACTTGCTTTTAGAGACTTTAAAAAGTAGGTAAGTAAAGAGTACACGGAAAGGGATTTTCAGGGGTATGTTTATGCACCAACCTGTAGCAAAATTCAAACTTCATTCTGAATCAGACTAAATCTGTATTATGGTGCAAATTGATGAGCCACGGCCGTCTAGTTTTTACTTTACTGACTTCAGCTGAAAGTTCGCTGCATAAGCACTGCAGCTCGATTGCGACGCGCAGAAGACCTTGCTGATAACGAGCAGTTAGCGCGGGATTTTCCTCAAGAGTAGGAAAATCTTAACTAGATGTCGTCTGAAGAGTCCTTAGGTTTACAGTTCTTTGAGAGAGGGTTTCGTTCTCGGTCTGTGTTGGGTTGCTGGTCAGCCACACCAATAACGTCGTAATCGCGCAGGGAGCTGCTGGCTGCGAGGATTGTGTCCCCTCCTCTCCCCGCACACACTTGTCACCCTGGCAGCCACGTCCAGCAAAGCCTGGAGCTGCAGAGCTCTTGCATGTGTAATGAAAGCAAATCTGACGTAGCGAGGCTTGCAGGGAAAGGTAAAACTAGGGGATGAGACAAAACTAAACAGCACTATGTGTACATATATATATATATAGCCTTTGCTTAGGCTGTCCGCTTGCCTTACAGTGCACTGCTTGAAATCTTGTCCTGATGGCACTCGGTACTTCTTTCCTTTCTTTTATTTAGCCCTTAGTCAGCAAACCTGGGCACAGCATACATGGGAAGTTTATTTTTTTCTGGTGTCCTGTGCCTGAAAATCAAGTGATCAAGAGAGAGCCTATTTTCATTTGTGAAAGAAGTGGGTTATTTAGATTTCTGTTTATTAAAAAGAAAAAGCTTTCAAGTGTGGCTAAAATAATCTGAAGGCAAAACTTAATATTAGCGCTGTTCAAAACCTAATTGCTTTTTTTTTTAGCCCCATCGTGATCGTGGAAGAAGCCAGAGGCTGGGGTGCTTAGGGTTGTCCGAGACGTGCAGAAAGGGAAGCAGTGGCTCTGTGCGATGCTGCAGAGCGGCTCCCATCCCCAGGGCACCACACTGCGGAGCTAAGGGCTGCAGGAGCGGGTGGAGGATGGATGTAGGGACTCGGTCTCCCTGCAGATGGATGCCACCAACCCAGCCATAGCTGTCCTCTCCCCGTCCCCACCCCAGGCGTGTTGGCAGCTCCGGCCAGCGTCGGGGACCTGGGCATCCCCCTGGGCTCTGTGCGCAGAGGTGCCCTCCCCTCTCCCGCAGTCACGGTTCACAGCCCGCCCTTGGAGGGGGTATTGCTGAAGACCTGTAGTACGAACCCCTTGACCCTGTCTGAAAGAGCTTGCATTTTCTTCTTGGGGCAGGAAAAATAAATTGATGAGTAAGAATTGAAAATGATACATTTAAAATTTCCTAGGGAAGTGAACATTTTATCTGGTTTCCAAAGATAACCTTGACACTTTGAAAGCCAAAAGGTATTTCTTTTTCTGTAACATCTGGTTTGAGTCGATGCTTTAGCATGGGACTAATTTCATATGTGTCTGCATGATTTTAATACCTGCTCAGAGCTCATCTGGCCATAAGGTCCGGTTGGTGCTTTTGCCTTATGTGAACCCGGTAAGAAAGTACTGGGAATTATTTATCTTAGAGTTACACTGAGTCTGTTGCATGCTTTTCTTTCAGTAGTCTGTTGTCTTCTCTCATTAATATGCCTGTGTTAGCACTGCTGTCAATCACTTGCCCGTATTTCTGATTCAAGAGGGAAAAGACGTGCTGAGGCATCCTATATTTGCTTGAGCAAACCGTGTCTTTTTTTTTTTTTTTTATGGCTATGAATAATACAAATTATCATAGAAAATAATTCAGATTTGTATCAGGAAAAAATACAGATTTGAATTATAAGGACATCGGTTAAACGCTGGGCTGAGAGGCCCGGGGCTGCGTTGCGGTGCAGCCGGTGACTGCTGGCTGGTGTGCGGTGACCCGGGCTCCTGTGAGGTTTGCGCAGGGGGACGCTGCGGCAGGGCAAGCTGGCGAGGGCTGGCGAGGTCGGCCTTTGCCACAGCTGTGCGACTGCCATCGGCTTGCTTCAGTTTCCCCAAGCATAATTTGCGATTTCGATTTTTGCATGTTTTGAGAAGTTGTTAAAGTGGGGGAAAACTGCATGATCCTGGGAGAGTCACGGTTCCCTGGATCAGATGATGCTCAGCATTACACAACATGCAGGCTTACTAGTTTTAGGAGATTAAAAATACATGGGATGCAAACTACGTTTCCCAGTGTCTCCACGTCTGTTTTGCAGACAGGTAGAAAGAAGGCGGTTCAGCACCAGGTGGTCATTGACTGACACCGTTTCTTTTCTTCGCAGGACAAAGGCCCTCGTTTTAGAACTTTTAGCAGCCGTTTGTCTCGTCAGAGGAGGGCATGAAATCATCTTATCTGCATTTGATAACTTTAAAGAGGTATGTTATTCTGCTTTATTAGAATGTGGTGCACGTGTCGGTAGTTCTCTTACTAGAGAACTAGTAGAGCTTTCTCATTCAGCTGAATTTCCTACAATAAAGATTTTCCATAAACTGCAGATTTTCCATAAGTCACTTTGAGCTGCAAAGTAGACTGTCGATGGCATGGTTTTCTTCATGTTTGTGCAAAAGAGCCATAATCCTAACAAGATGAATCCAGACTGTAAATTACTCCCTTTACCTTTTGGTCAGTCGAGCTGTGTCCCTACATTGGAAAACTAATGGAGATCTCGAGAGCTTTACTCCAGTTCTGTCTCTGAAACAACCAGGAATGGAGTATTAGATCTCCCATTTTCAGAGCCATTTACGCAAGCCCTTGAGACGCAAAACTCCTGGTTTTACTATCAGTAGGGGTTTTATTTGTGAAGAAATTACAAAATCAAGTCTCTGTGATGGAACGCGGACTGCTGAAATTAATTCAGGTATTCTGGTTGGCTCAAGTGGGGCGAACCAGTGTCCTTCATAGGTGTGTAGGTTCAAGCGTATCACATGTTTGCATACGGTGGTTAATGGGGCTTGAGAACATTGTATGAAGGTTCAGAAGCACCAGTGGGGGAATCAAGTCCTAGAAAGCTTCTGTTCTAGTTTATTTTGAGTATTGGATATAGGTCTGGATTTATCATCAAAGAAAAAAATGAATCTAGACTTTCCGGCTCAAAAATGGTTAGACTTGATGAGTCCCAACTGGACGATGTATAAACATGTAGCATGTTTTTCCTTAATGCCGCTATTGCTGTTAATGGGTTAATGCAGATGATCAACAAGCCAAGTTGTTACTTTTTTTTAGTTTTTGTGTTTTGGGAGTTATTTCTGGTGGAGAGATACCAACCTCTGATTTATGTCCACTGTAAATATTTGCGTGTCGTAGACAAATAACTGTATTTCTGAGGTGCTCGTCATTAGCCGGAGCAAAGGGTTTGAAGTAATCTCCATTGTGGGCCTGTTGTAGAAACCTCAGCTCTGCAAGAGCAGACGTGTCCGAGGTGTGAGCCGTGTTGTGTGTGTAGAGCTGCCGGAGGACAGAGGGAATGGGAATGGGAATGGGACGGGAATGGCATGGCTGCTGGCGAGGTTTCTCCTCTGCCATGGGGAAGTTGAGCTGGAAGTATTGTGTGACCATGGAGAAGGCCTGGCTTCTGGGTAACACCAGGAAGGGCTGGGCAGAATATGGAAATAAAAGATGGTATTTCCAGCTGGGGAAAGGTCCGCAGTCCTGTAATGTAGGCACAGAACTGGAACTTGTAGTTTGGTTCTTTCATATATTCATCTGTAGCCCTGGGCAAGCTGCCGGTATCTTTGTCTTTATTTGCACCTTTGTGAAACGAAGGAATCGGGGAAGCAAATGCAGATGAGATTGTTACGAAGAACAATGGGGTAATACGAGAGAGGTGCTTTAAACAGGAAAAGCACTGTAAACATGCAAAGCACAACGTTATTATTCCAGGCTTAAATTCTTCTGGCTTATTACTACTCTATAATAGAAGAAATATGAGTCACTAGGGAGGACGGTGTGAGGGATTAGAGATGGACAAATGACTACAGCCAAAATAGCACTGGTCGGGACGGTCTGTGGGGCTCATCACGCAGGGAAGGATGGGTAACGTCCCGTTTGTGTTCTTACCTTCCTGACAGCTGTAGTGGAGGTCCTGCATTGTCTTCCAAGTGCTCCATCATCTCTCTTCTCTCCTGCTGACACTCAGAACTCCCTATGGAACACGTTCAGTTTGTCTGCCGTTATTTATTTATTCCATTCCTGTTTGTGTTTGATCAAGTCGTTTGCTGTAGTGGAGCTGTGGGGTGTTGGGGGTGAAGGGGATGTGCAAGGAGGGGATTTTATCTTTCTCAAGTCTGCATTTAGGTCGTCTTCTCTTTATCCAGTTAAGCTGCTTATTTCTTGCTCTGTGCTGTTGTTTTCCAGTTTCCTCCTGGGCAAATTTTCAGTAATGGTTTCAAGTTTTCATGTTTATAACTCATTCAGCTGGTATATTAAAAATCTCTGAGTTGCTGACATGTAAAGTACGCAGGGTTAGATTTCTAGCTGTATACTTGCAATTTAAATTGCTGTGAGCTCAATAATATTTGTGTGGCTTCTGTAACTATGCGTTGCAGGGTTGCCACAGCTTCTCTGTGGTTCTTTCATCAGACACTCTGTGCATATTTAGGACAGATTAGACTCGTCGAACTAGATCTCTGCCACTCTATCTCCTTGCCATAAAATAACTTCAAAAGAAACCTGAACTCCTGCCTAACACTCACCCTGTAATAAAGTCAGTAGGGAAAACAGGATATTTCGGACCAAATTCTGCTCTCATTTACATCGGGGCGAACATCAAATATTTCATTAGGCTTTGAGCTTTGCTCTGATGTAAATGAGAACAGAATTTGGTTCTCAGGGTCTGAGCTGGAAAACCGCAGCTGATCTGAATCTTGTCAAGGATTCTTTTTGAAAATGATTTTCATTTGAAAATGATTTTACCGGCCAGTCTTTGTCTGGCTGGGCTCAGGATGTTCAAATGGAGGGCGGTTTGTTTTGTTAAACTGCCTCCTGAAAATTATTCTTGCCCCTTATTTCATCTGAAATCGTTGATTCTTGTGCGCAGGTTGTTTCTTTTCGCAGGGCACTCAGCTGTGCGCGTGGCAGACGTAGCCCAGTGCTCGCTGTACGGTACTGGGCTAACGTCATGTTGAACAGGTCACTTCCGAACACAGAAACATGGGGATGTTTCGCAGCCACCGAGAAGGTACAGCAAACCAGGAGCTTGAGATGGAATTGAATACAGCAGAACTCAAGAGGGAAAGAAAATCCAGAAGCGTTGTTACTGCTGGGGACGGGAGACGAGGAGAGGGAAGGAGCAGGGTGGGATGGGTGGGGGGAAGGCAGGGGGTCTGAGCAAGGTTCATGAGAGCTGAGGAAACCAGGCTTCACGCTGCCACGCTGGGGTGGGAAACACGAGTCCCCCGTCGCAGGCCACTGAGCGGTAGGACTGTTGAATAAGCTTTTTTTTAATTTTGACGAAAGTCAGGAAGCGGATCCAATGAAATCCTTGCCTGTATTGTACAGGACAAATCGAGAATTTCTCACCTGTCTGTATTTCTCCTTCGTGTTCTCTGTGCTGTCGAAGGAGTTTGTGTGTGCAGTACAAGCAGGGGGTGGTTTAGGTCAGTCTCTCCTGGTGCACATCTCTGCTTTCTGCAGCTGGCTCTGTGTCTGGGGAAGTATTCAGCCATTGACAGAACAGCAACTTCCAGCTCTGCGAGAGAGAAACCCCCGAAACGTTCACGCACCTTCTGGGGTTTGTTGTTCCTTCCAGGCTGGTGCAGACGTTGGGTGAATCATCCCCAGTATCCAGCGTAAATTCAGCTCATCCATTTTCATGATGTCTCAATCCGGGCTAAGTGGGAAAGAAAATTCAAATCAAACTGTGAAGTCCCTGTCCCTGCTTGTTCCTGGGCAAGATGGATTCTTACACCATCCCATGTTACTCTTCTCAAAAATGTTACTTTCATAGCATTCATTGCTTTTGCAGTCAGCTTAGTTCTCAGCACAGGAGAGACACGGAGCTGTTGGAGCAGGGCCAGAGGAGGCCCCGGAGATGCTGGGAGGGGTGGAGCCCCTCTGCTGTGAGGACAGGCTGGGAGAGCTGGGGGGGGTCAGCCTGGAGAAGAGAAGGCTCGGGGGAGACCTTCCAGCCCCTTCCAGGCCCTCAAGGGGCTCCAGGCAAGCTGGGGAGGGACTCTGGATCAGGGAGGGGAGCCATGGGACGAGGGGGAAGGGTTTTACACTGGAAGAGGGGAGATTGAGATGAGATGTGAGGCAGAAGTTCTTGGCTGTGAGGGCGGTGAGCCCCTGGCCCAGGTTGCCCAGAGGAGCTGTGGCTGCCCCATCCCTGGAGGGGTTCAAGGCCAGGTTGGACGGGGCGTGGAGCAACCTGGGCTGGTGGGAGGTGTCCCTGCCCAGGGCAGGGGGGTTGGACTAGATGTCCAGCCTTCCAACCTAAACCTTTCAATGGTTCTATGAAGTCCAGGTGCTGCTTAGCCCCTGTGTCATAGAATCATAGAATGGTACAGGTTGGAAGGGACCTTAAAGATCATCTAGTTCCAACCCCCCTTGCCATGTCAAGATAACCCTCAGCTGCTTGGCTAAGTTTGTACTTGCAGGATGATCAGATCTTGGTTATGAGGAGCTGCACTAGGCAGGAGGACCAGCAGATGCTTTGGTTTGGCTGCAGCCGCTCTCGGTGCCATCAGGCCTCAGACAGCTTCTGGAAGGTCCCGGAGCAGGAGGAGCGGGAGGAGGTCGGGTGGTGCTGGAGGTGCTGCTCAGCCCCAGCGGTGGGAGCAGGGCTTTGCCCTCACCAGCAGCCAGCGGCTCCAGGTGTGCTCCGGCCACCCCCGCTCTGCGGCTGCAGCTCACTTCCTTTTTGTGTGTGATGCTTGACTGAATTCTGCTGTATTTATGGGAAATAGTTTGGAGTTGCTGTGCCCCAGGTAACCCATGGGAATAGCTGGGGTGTTTGGCTATTCCCATATCTTTTTGACACTTGCTGGCCCATTGGCCCCTCTGTTTGCAGCCACCTTATTCCCTGCACCTTGCCCTGAAGGCAAATGCTGCGTGATTGGGCTATCGCAGCCTTGGCTGGGTGAGCCCTTCGGCACAGCCGCGTCCCCTGCCTTTCCCCGCTCTCCGCTGGGCTTCCTTAGCAGTGTTCCCGGCCCTTTGTGCTTGTTTCCATGGATTTGTGAGAACGGGCTACGTGGTTTTATCTGAGTTGCCTGGGTTTTGTGTCGCAGGACGAGCAAATGCACTTCAGCAGAATGGCAGGGAAGGAAAGGAGAGCGGAGTTAGCCGTGGGACAGCTTTGGGGGAGCTCCGAGGGTCACAGACCCGATGCTGAGAGCTTGTGCCCCATTTAAATTGAAACAGGCCAAGTGCGCTGTTGGAAAACAAGATATATTTTCCTAATGCTTATTCAGAGTAGTTAGCTCATTTTAATAGTGTGATTGCATGTGTGGGTATACAGAAAACTAGGCTGCTGTCTTTTACTGCCAATAATAAAACTTTGTTTTACCGTTAGTTATTTCATTGCTTACTCCCCTTACTGTTTCCTGGAAATGCTGTTTTGAATTTGCGAAGGCGAGTTGCACTGGAGCTGAGGTGCGTCCGTGTCCTGGTGAATCACCGTGGCCATCAGAAATGGTGCAAGTGTGTGGCTTCTGGCACACTTTTGCTCTTCTGACACACTTTGGCTCCCTTGGCATAGACCTGGTGTGGAGCCGGTGATGCTTAATCCACAGCTAAGCAGCACCTGGACTTCATAGAATCGTAGAAAGGTTTAGGTTGGAAGGTTGGACATCTAGTCCAACCCCCCTGCCCGGGGCAGGGACACCTCCCACCAGCCCAGGTTGCTCCAAGCCCCGTCCAACCTGGCCTTGAACCCCTCCAGGGATGGGGCAGCCACAGCTCCTCTGGGCAACCTGGGCCAGGGGCTCACCACCCATCATCAGTGCCATTGGCGGGGCACTTCTAATGTACTTGTGTGCAGGGAGTGAATTGCGTAGGAAATGTTTTGCTGCAGTTGATGCTGGCTGGAAGATGAAGAAGGTCTTACAGAGCTGAGAAAAAGAACAGTGGGATAACGAAGCCTGCTATTCTTGTGTCAAGATTTCTATGGTGGGGTAAAGATGCCTTCAGCAGGTTGAAAACCCAAGCGCTTTCCACACTGAGGGCAGCTGTAGTTTGAGTCACCCGCACCCTGCCAGGTCTTCGTCCAGGAGGTGTGAAACAGAACGTGGGAAAATTCAGCTTTCCGTGTGGCTGGCACTTTGAATTGGGAAATACATTTTAAATGTAGCAAAATACTCAACAGGGAAATTGCAAAGTGCTGAACTCCACTGCTGGTGTGTGTGATGGGGTACGGATCGCTGGCTGTCCCTGTCTGCAGGGCAGGCGGGGACTGCCCGGAGGCTGGACCGCAGCGGCGTGGTGTCTGCCTGGGCAATCGGCCTGTCGGGCTCCCGCTCCCACCTCGGCAAAGCCCGCCCTTGGCTCAAGAGTGGGTTTTAAACTCGGGGTGCGTTTTTCTCTCTCTTTTCTCATCTGAGTGCCAAAACGGATGGGAACCTGCCCTGATGGAGGATGGGAACCTGATAACGACGTTATGAGGTGCTGCCCTGATGGAGACGTGACTTAGACTCCTCGGGGACCAGCTCCGAGTTGTGCTGTGGGTCAGGTTTGCTTCACGGTCAAGTTTCTTTAGGTTGTGTGTTCCTGGCAAAAGTTACGTGATGCTTTTCACATTATATATACATATTTATATCTATACATGTCTGTATATATGTGTATAGACGTACACACTTTTTTTTAAGTTTTAAGGAGCTTTTGCTTGCAGTCAGAGCTGGAGTCTCTCAGCCCCTTTGTCTTTAGTTGTAGGAAACATCACTGAGAGAGCCTGGAGGCAAAGGTTTTAGTACACCGGATATCCCCAGAAATACTTGAATTAGCCTAATTGCAGGCTGGGCTGGGGCAGCGTCGCGGGGCGTCCCTGGGAAGGGGGCAGCGAGACCTCCCGTGGTGCCACCACCGGCCAGAAACCCCTTCCCCAGCTCAGAGACCCCGCGCTTGGGTCACAGGCTGTCACAGCGTTACAACCTAAATGAGGATTCCCCAGGCACAGAAATAACGTGGCCAGGCAAACTCTGGGCGAGGTTTGGAAATCTGGTGAGAACATCCAGAAATAGAAATAACACCAAAGTTCTTGTTCAACAGAATTAAAGCTTGCTGAGGCTCTGAGTGCAGAAAGCTCTTTTCCAACACACTTATGGCCTTGCTTCAAAATTGAAAATCTTTGCAGCATTTCTAGTTAGCTGTTTTATTTACATGGTTTACATGTTTTTCATTTACTGAAAGCGTAGCAGCCAATAAACGAATAGCTTCAGTAACTTTACAGATACGTTGAAAAAAAAAAATCACAACCCGACAGCGCTAATGTGATTGCATGATGAAAACAGTTACAAAGAAATTTTGGGTTTTTTTTGCAAATATTAATTTCCTCAGTTTTAGTGAAGATCTGAAAATGACAGTTATTGAATATACTTCACAGGGCTCCGAATTAACATTTTAAGGAGCACAATCTTAGATCCTTATGCAGCTTTTTGTTAATCTCCATTTTAAACATAGGAGAAATTACTTTAATAACAACTAAATATTTCTGGGAAAAGACTGGAGGACTCTACCACATTTTATTATTTTTTTTAAATAAACACAATGGTAGTTTTAAAACAGATCCAAACCAAGGAGGCAAAAGAATGGACTGGAATCTGAGCGAGACAGAAAGCCAGCCAGGAATAATCCTGGCTCTCTGCAGGGAACACTTCCTGACTTTGGCTCTCATCCAGCAAAGCAGTTAAATTGCTTATTATACAAGCATATACCAGAATAATTGAATTCGGTGAGGTGAGCGTATGCTTGTGTGATTCGCTGTATGGGAAATAATTACAGTATGTGAAAATAAAACCAGAATTGAGGTGTTTTTCCTGCGGTGAACCATACCTTTCAAGAAAGCAGCTTGCTTTGCTCCAAGAAGAAATGCCAAAAAATGAATGGGAATTCAGATAAGCCAGAAAACCTCGGGGAAGCTCATCGTCTGTTGGTGATTCCAGCGTCGGAACTTTCCCGCGTGCTGGGAGAGAAGTGCTGGCCCAACTCGATGGAGACGAGGGGATGAGAGAGGAGTGGGGTCCGGCATGCTGGCGTTCCCTCTTGTTTTAACATCAGTTGAGTTGACTTATGTGATGTTTAGTTGACTTATGTGTTTGCTGCTCTGAAATACCTGACAGGCGAGAAGAATTGCAGTCCCCTCACGTATCGCGGGTTACGGCCTCAAACTGAAAGAGGGCAGATTGAGATTGGATATCAGGAAGAAATTCTTGGCTGTGAGGGCGGTGAGCCCCTGGCCCAGGTTGCCCAGAGAAGCTGTGGCTGCCCCATCCCTGGAGGGGTTCAAGGCCAGGTTGGACGGGGCTTGGAGCAACCTGAGCTGGTGGAAGGTGTCCCTGCCCAGGGCAGGGGGGTGGAACGAGATGATCTTTAAGGTCCCTTCCAGCCCGAACCATTCTGTGATTCTGTGTGATCGCCTGGTGATTTTAATGCGGGATCCATCCGAATGGCTGGGCAGCGAGCTGAGAGGCATGGCCAGCAGACCTCATTTTTCATCTCCAGCAGTTTTCACTCCGGCAAAGTGAGGCAATATTGTTCAGCCCTCCGTTTTCACAAGGCTTAATTCAGAGTCAGATTTTTCTGTTTGAATAATTAACGGCAGCGCTGAAAAGAGCAGTTCTGGATTATTCTTACGGGCCATTATAATAACTCAGTGCTAGGAGAAACTGTAAGTTCTGGAAAATGTAAATCCGTTTGTTGTCTTTTGCACTGCAGCAGTATTTTGAGAGTGCCTTAACCCTGCTGGTGGAGAAGTAAAAGGTATTTTAACCTAGTAAGTATTAAATAACTGTTTACTTAACCAGTAACTTAGGGGAAAATTGATTTTTTTGTTCTGTAGCAAACTGCAAAAATGTCAGCATGATCAGGCCAAACAAAGTGCTCCTGTGGAGTGCTGCTTGCCCGTGGTGGGATCTGCTGCTGACAGTGGGCTGTTGTGGGGGAGAGAAAGCCAGCATTGTGCTGCCGGACAAAGGAGCACAGACAGGAGAAACGGGTCGCAAAGGGTCCCGTGAATTTTTGGGTTGCATATCCATCAGGCTGTTTATAACACCACATCCAGCACGGGCTGCGTTCGTCTACACAGAGCGTGTTTGCTGTGGAATTGTGCTGCCGCTTCTCGCTCTCACAGAACTCAAAAAGTTATTGAAGGAGGAGGGAGCAGCGTAAAACAACCTTTGGGCAACACATGGTTAGATGGTCATTTTAACCTTTGCACTGACAGAAAACCCACCTCTAGTGGGAGGTGTCCCTGCCCATGGCAGGGGGGTTGGAACTAGATGATCTTCCAACCCAAACCATTCTGTGGTTCTATGATCTATGAAAAAGTCCTGAATTGCAAAGCCTTTACAAAGGTTTAGGTGTTTTAGATTTGGTCCGTCAGAGAATTGTTTTCCCTGCCTTGAGGTCACCGTTAGCTGCCTTTGCCATGCCAGACCATACTCACCTCCAGTGCAATGAACCCAAAATGGTTTCACTTTCTGCATGGAGTCGGAACCACCAGGCGTTACCTGCTTCCTGGCACAGGGGCACTTTGGGAGTTGGTGACCTTACTAATGTCGTTGTTACGAACGTGTGTTGCTGGCTCAGAGCTGTCATTCCCTCTGCCCCCCTTTGCTGTCAGACCGGCGCTGGCGTGGAGGCAGTCGCAGGAGGCAGTTGCTGTGTCTGGATGGGGCGCTGAGGAGCATCAGTCCTCCAGATGTGGAGGAGATCGCGGTATGGCAGCTGTGTCTTGTAGTGTGCGTTCTGTACTGTTGGCCAACAAGCTGCAGCTCCAGAGCCTGAAATGCTGCCTGTGTTCGCTGCTATCTCCATATGGAGCACGCTGTATTTGCTTGTGGTGAGGTTTAGTTATGAGCTGCATTCTCCAACAAAATGAGGTGGTGCTTTGTGTCGTTAGATAACTGTCTGAGGTAGGAGGACGACGGATGTGCTTCGATCAGCCACGATTCTCACTTTCTGCCTGACACTGCACATGAAAGCATCTTCAGTTTTTCCAAAATACCCTTGTGCTGTCTGTCCGGGTCGTCTTTCTGGAGCATCTTACAGAAATCCAACCACATGAGCAGGAGCAAAGCGAGGATTGTCGTAGTTGAACTTTGCTCTTGGGTGGTCTGGATGGGAAGTGTGTGACCTGAGAGCATTGCCAGGTGGATATGGATATAACTGTCACTAAATTGTCACTAAATTTTTCATAACGGATCCTTTTGCTTCCTTATAGGATTGAATGGTACCTCTGCAATAGATCTGTGAGGAGGTGATACTTCGTTAGCACCCAGAGCCTTTCCAAAGAAAGGACCCTTCGTGGGTGGTTCTCCATAAAGCCACATTGTTCTTCTAGAATGACGTGGGCTTAATGCAACCTAAAAAGTTTTTTTTCACAGCCTAAGTAGAGACAGAGGTTTTTTATAGCTGTGGTAACCCGTTTAATCTTGCTTCTTACACAGAATAATGCTAATAAAAGAAAGATCAGCCTTTCTTAGTCCCAGCCATACTTTCAAATGACAGACCTCGGAAATTTATGCAAATATAAATGGCAACATATGGTTTTATGTGGTGGGATTTGATTTCAGCATTCGTCTTGGACTTGGGCCAATCTTCAGGCTGTAGGCTTCGTCTACAGTTTCACTCCCTTTAATCTTCCAGGATAAATTATATCATTTCATGAAAGTCAGCTCGCTGTCTCTTGGAGCGCGCGCGGTGCCGACTCTGACTCATCTGATGATAGTGCAAAATATCCGTGAGCAGCCACCGAAAGCCGCGGGTTGTTGTTGCTTTTCCTCTTGCTATCAGCTGCTGTATCCCAGCCAGCCCGGGCTGCTCGTCCCGGCATCGGCAAGTCTCTGCTGGGGCTGTAGCACTTCGGGTTCTTCCTTAATTGAATTAGTCAGCCATAAATGGCTTGTAGTTGTTTATGTCAGCTTTTCTCATCCATGTGGAACGGTTTACATTGGATTTCCCAGAAATCAGTCCTTCTGGCTTTTATTGTGGAGTGATCGTATGCACCATTGTTATGTTGGTTTCCACAATACATGTATTTTGTTTAAATCGGCTCCATGCTTTCTGAAGTGGGTACAAGAGAGACGCGATTGTTCAGAGCTCAAAGTTGAGATGAACCTACTTTTTTTTCTTTTGTTATGTTGCCTCTTAACTGTTTTGTGGGGAGGGGAGAGGACGGAGAGCGCTGGAAGGATTTGCAGTTGGTTGAACTGAAATACCATCCCGTTTACTATAGCTGGAAACGGCTTGGGATAATAATGTAGGGATGGGTGCATCTAAGCAGCCTGCGGTGCGAGTGAAGGAGAGGGTTCCTCGGGTTCGCTTTGAGCGGGAGTTGGATCGGGCCCAGCATACGCCTCCAAAATCAAATTACATCGGCGGGCAGCTGCTGCCTTTGATCCTTACAGTGCCAGTAGGTTCCTGAAACTCAGCCAGATTCTGGTTTTCTCTTTGGCTCTTCCTGACGGAGGCCGGCCTTTGCGCAGCGTTTGTCTTTTTTCCTCCTGAAGAGCGTGTGGCTGCTGCATGGAAGCATACGTGTCCCGGGAGGGACATACGCCACAGCAGAGCTGCACCCTGCCAGGAGTGCTTTTGGTGGGCCCTCGCTAAGAGGGTGGCCAGTAACACGTTCTTGGTAAGTGCCCAGAGCAGGTCGCGTTGCTGTGTGTTCAATGAACTTGAGCTTCTTCAGGACGAAGCAATTCCTGGTCCAGCGCGCAGAGAGCGAGGGAGCCGGACGGGATGCTGTCATCTGGGGCGGAGATACTCTGGTCCCCGCCGGAGCGCGCTTGTCCCACCTCCCGCTTTTAAATGCACACTTGGGAAACCAGGGTAGTCATGCCAAAACGCTCACGCTGATCACCCTGTTTTCCCAAGGGTGCTCCTGGCCACTTTGGGTTTGAGTTTGGCTGTTTGGTGGCTTTGCAGAGCCTAAGGCTCTTCACCGGTGGCGCCAGCTCTTGAGCCAGCCGCTGCAAAGCCAACGCGCTGGGAGGCTGGGCAGGGGCTCGCTCACCCTCAGTTCTCCTTGGAGCTGCTCTAACCATGTGGTGTTTGGGCTTTGATCTCCCAGCAAGGAAATTCCCAATGCCGTAGGGAGGCTCTATGAGGATTACTCCTGAAGGAAAGCCCGAGATTAGACTGTAGATTTACAGCCTGAAGCTGGATGGAAGTGGCTCCCCAAACTCCCCCGTCCTTTCCGTGTCCCAGGGACCCCGTCTCTGCTAAGCAGAGGGGCAGATTGCGCTCACTTTGCCCCTCGCACAACTGCAGGCCAGGCAACACCGAGGAGGAGACTTGCTCCATCCAACGGATCCCAGTGGATTTGGGAACATGCCGGACCCTTTGCCCTGTCCCATCACCTGCCCTCAGACGGTGCTGGGACGGTCGGGCTCGCTGGGAGGGCTGGGCTCGGGGCGGCTGCCGTGCACAGCTCCTGCGCCTCCGGCTCAGGTGTTCGATGTTGTCCCTTCGTGCAGGGATAGAAAAAATACCCCGAACGATGCACCGCGGAGGGAGGAGCTGCAGTAGCTGGGCAGGGAGGATGGGGAAATGGGTCCATCTCCTGGTGCTCACCTCTGCTCCCTTTCGCTGCCCAACTTATTTAATATTTTGTGATTTTGGTGTGAATTACTCTAGATCGTTTGCATGCTGAGAAAAGTGGGACTGAGACAGAGAAGCTACTGGGAAGTAATGAGATTTAAACAATATCCTGAGACCTGCTTTATCTTAGATCTGATTTCTCCCTCAAGTTGCTTGTGTTTCCTGCCAACACCCCTGTATTATGGCTCTGTAATTCTGACCAGCTGATAGTTACACTGACGTATTTCACTCCTCATTTAGCTGGTGATGATTTTCTTTTTTTCCTCCCTGTAATTTGTTCTCCTTCCTAATTACATTATATTACAGTGGAAATCCAGTTCTGCACTGTGAAAGAGGACGAGTCTTCCTCTAGCATAGCCTGGTGCAACTCTCTTGCTTATGTTCATACCATCAGTGGGTATGATTGAATTTTTTGGAGAAAAAGAGATACAAAGACTTATGTTATAATTGTACCTGCAGCGCAGGTGTTCACCTGTGATTCCTCCACTAGATATGTCGTGAAGAATATTTGTAACAGGAGAGGAAACCTGGATGGAGAGGTTTTGAGCAAGCAGATAAGCTGCTTTTTAAGTGTTTTTAATTCTCTTGCAAGCTGTCGTTTAACAATCACGTGGTGATTCTTTCGTAGGTGTGCGGGGAGAAACAGCGCTTTGAGAAGCTGATGGAGCACTTCCGAAATGAAGACAACAATATAGACTTTATGGTGAGTGCTGTTTATCATCAGCAGGCTTTGCTTTCAGCGTTTACTGTGGCTGGTCCTGCTGTCGTAGGCAGAGATGAATCTGCCTTCTGATCCTTGGCCTGAAATTACCACAATACAATTTTTTTTATATTCCAAACTACATAACGTGCGTTTCGTTTTTAGCTTCAGTTCAATTCAGTTATCCGCAAGAAATGCCTTGTACCGTAGTGAAGGTAAGAGGAAAGTAACCTTTTGGCCGTGTGTGCTCGTTCGCTGTGGCAAAGCAGCAGCTTCTGCAATATCGAGATGCGTGTTCTGTCCGTGTGCCGACATCCCCGGAGTCACAGACAGGGAAGTGTGGGAGAGACTCACTGCAGCTGCCGTCTGGCCTTATCTGCTGATAAATATAGCAGTAGTTTGCACCACTTTTGGTTCCTCAGTGTGCATATGCATGATTGTTCACCCCATCCGCTTCCCCTGGAGCACACGAGAGAGCGGCGAGGGAGGAAGCTCTGGCTGGCACCCACAGACACCAGCGCCAGCTTGCACGTGGCAGCACGGGAAAGGCAGAGGTCGCGACAGTAAGGATGAGCCAGCTGGTTACGTGTCTGATATCAAAAATAATTCTGCATTCATTTCTTTAATGTGAGTGCTGTGCCAGGTCAGCGCTTGTGTCAGAAGTATGAGAAATTTAAGTCCTATTTTTAATTAGAACATAAATGCTGGCATGGTCAGTGCAGTCTCCCTTGCGCTGCTTGTGCCCGGTGCCTCAGATCTGACCTGATCCCGTTTTGAGGTGAGAGCAGAGCAGAAGGGCTTTCCTGGCCGGTCTGCCAAGCCCTCTGCTAAGCATCTGTGACACTTTATACTGTTTTAGTGCTGGGCTTTGTGTTAAAGACCTCTTTCTGCCAGGAACTGGGTGTTAAAGCACCCAGTGGGGTGTTTCCAACACTCCGGTGTCAGCAGCTTGCAGCCCGGATGGCCAGGGCAGTCTCGCATCCTTGAGGGGACAGCAGAATAAAAAGGAGGTGGTGTGAGTGAGACAGGATGGCCTCTTTCTTGTATTTAAAAAGAAAAAAACAAGTTACAGCGATCCCTGCAATTCTACTGAAGTTAGCAAGCTGCTCTCAGTAACTCTGACGTGTTACAGTTGGTTTTGTTCCTTGTTACTGCAGTCCCAGAAAGGATATGTTGGTATTCACAGTGTACATTAAGTATTCTCAGATGTACCTACATTTCAGTCTGGAATTTAACAGAAAGATTTGTCAGTCCTCGACACCCGACTCAGGCATTTTTCCGGTGCTTGCAGGGAGGGATGATCGTTTTTGGGGAGCGGGAGAGTCACACAGCTCCACGCAGCCTGGAAGGAAGCCGGTGGCAGCAGCCTTGCCGTGAGCTATGGGATTTGTCCACTTTTTTGAAAAAATCATCCCCCATCTTTGTTTAAGCTATGAAATGGAGTGTTGTGGGGGTGTAGTAGGGAATATGCACCTGAGTGCGTGTCCGTACAAGCTCGATGAGTTGTGAATATTTAGAATTCAACTGGGTGGTCCGTTAGAAAATTCCCTAGTCCTTTCAGGGTTGAAGGTAGTGGTGAAATTTGCTTGAAAAAGGTTAAATTGTTTTTTTCAGGACTTGCCCAAATACTAATAAAATCTGCATCTTTGGGCTGCTTCCACCGACTGAGGGCTTGACTATATGATAAGCCTAAAGCTAGGAGAGAGAGCTCGTGACAAACGGTTTGGCAGATCCGCTCGTTTGTCGCCACCTGTCCCTAACGAGCTCCACGGGGCCCTGCCCGCCGGCTCGCTCCGTCCCGGCGCTGCGGGAGCCTGGGGAAGGCATCCCGCCGTTCTGCAGGACGGGATAAAACGGATGTTGGAGCCCAGGCTCCAGGACTTAATGTTAAAGCTCAAGTAATTCCAGGAGTTGCAAGGACTGAAGATAAGCAAAGAGCTGTTCCTGCAGGACCGGGCTTTCCCGCTGCCCTAAATGGAGAAGGCGAGATGTCTGGGAAGCTGGAGCTGGAAGGGGCTGCAGTTAATTGCATGGATCGACGGGGAGGAAAGAGCACCAAAAAGGCACAAGTATTTTAGAGAAGGTTCCTGTTGTTGACATTGACTGACTTCATTTTAAAAGCAACTCTCTCAGATTAGTTTTCTTTGACTTGATAAATTCCTTAGTTGTGTATGTAAGGATCTGAGAAAGGAAATGAGAATTTGGCCCTAACGCGGCAAGAGCCAAAGCAAGTACAACAAAAGCGCTTTTGAAATAGGGGAATTTGGCTCTGGGTGGTAGGACGGGACAGCAGGGCTCAGCTGGCGAAGGCCGGTACCAGCACTAGGAGGAACCAGGGTTCGCCACAGGAACTGGAAAGGCTCCTGCAAAGACTCGAAACCTGAAGTTCAGTTTCCAGCTGCCTAGTTGGGGTTGTTTGTGTAAGATATGGGTACACACCGAGAGGTGGGGATGAGGCATCGCTGGAGCTCCTGGATGAGTATTTAGACCATCTTCCTTCCTCTCTTCCTTGGAGTTATCCGTGCTTTCAGTCTCACAACTTTGCATTATCTAGGGTTAAAGTCACTTTGGAAACAGCCAGTCAAGGTCTGCGTGGGAAGATGTAGCTGACAGGTTTTGACTGACCTTTGTTGTGTCCTTCTGGTCCCTGTTCCTCCAAAGCCAGGCAGTACCAGGCAGTTCAGCCAGGAAAGGTTTTATGGCAGCTCAGTGGCTGCTGGGACCTCCAGCTGGAAGGAGCAGCCTGGGACAACCCGGCCAGACCTGTAGCCGAAGGCCACCATGCAGCAGGTGCCTGCCCCCAGGTTTATCCTCTGGGCCCTGTAGCAGATCACAGAGAATTGGCCAGTTTCCTGGAGCAAACTGGGGATCCAGAGCATGGCCTTCAGCTCTTTCTGCCCACAGAATCACCCAGAGATGTGGGGTCTCCTGGAGGCTTGTCCTATGGGTAAAATCTGTTTGCTTCAATTTTATCTTCTCAGATTTGCTCTAGAAATCTGGGAAAAACCTCAGTAGATGCTGAGAAGCACATATTAGCCCTGTCGCAGTGTTGCTAGCAAGATAGGCTTTTGTCATTGAGAAACCCAGTGAGGACTAGGCAAACCCTTTCTTAAAGCAGCTCAGAAGGTGACAGACATGGTCATCTGTGAGCTCAAAGAGGGTTGGTGCACCTTTACTTGGGTTGTTTGCCCTTTACTTGAATGTAAGGCACGGCCAAATCCTGCTGTGCACAACCCTTAGTGGCTGCTGGGACCTCCAGCTGGAAGGAGCAGCCTGGGACAACCCGGCCAGACCTGTAGCCGAAGGCCACCATGCAGCAGGTGCCTGCCCCCAGGTTTATCCTCTGGGCCCTGTAGGTGACAGACATGGTCATCTGTGAGCTCAAAGAGGGTTGGTGCACCTTTACTTGGGTTGTTTGCCCTTTACTTGAATGTAAGGCACGGCCAAATCCTGCTGTGCACAACCCTTAGTGGCTGCTGGGACCTCCNTTCGGCCTTCGGCTACAGGTCTGGCCGGGTTGTCCCAGGCTGCTCCTTCCAGCTGGAGGTCCCAGCAGCCACTGAGGGTTGTGCACAGCAGGATTTGGCCGTGCCTTACATTCAAGTAAAGGGCAAACAAACCTTTTGGGGTTTGTAGCCCAATTCCTGCCTCTCTGCAGGAGGTTTCCCCACCGCTCCTTCTGCTCGCGACCCACTTCGCTCGAGAGACTTTTCCTTTTCTTTGCTGTGTTGGGACGTGTTTGGATGCCAACTCCAATGATCTGGTCCCTTGTTCAGTTACCAAACCACAGCTTTGGAAATACGCTTTCTGCAAACAACAAAGCGCCTTTTG
This sequence comes from Dromas ardeola, assembly GCA_013398915.1. Taxonomy (NCBI): domain Eukaryota; kingdom Metazoa; phylum Chordata; class Aves; order Charadriiformes; family Dromadidae; genus Dromas; species Dromas ardeola. Next base: position 129,062 of record VYZM01020582.1, read on the forward strand.
TGAAAGTCCCGTTTCCTAAGCTAGGGGTTCCAGTTACAAAATTAATCTCACTTTTACAGGCCGTTTCAGAAACAGCATTGTTTTCTTAAGAGCTTGTGTGCTTGTACAATGTCTGGCCATGCGAGCTGGCATGGAAAGCCTTCACCGGCACGCAATAAAGGTAGACTCTACAGACATGACTTAATTTCTGGAACCCGTGTTTGCCTTTATCGCAGCAGACAAACGCCCCGTTAAGCCTGAATCCAGCACCGGCTTGGAAAAAGCCGCAGAATAGCGGATCATGGTTTCCCCTCGTAGTAGCCGCAAGGAAAGGGTCGTTCACTGTGCCTGAGCCATGGGGTCCCGGGAGAGCCCGCTCCGACCCTGCGTCGGGGCTTTCGGGGGCAGCCGGGGCCGCGCCGTCACCTCCTCTCACGTGCAGCGCTTCTCCTTGCAGGTGGCCTGCATGCAGTTCATCAACATCGTTGTCCACTCGGTGGAGGACATGAACTTTAGAGTCCACCTGCAGTATGAATTTACGAAGCTGGGCCTGGACGAGTACCTGGACGTGAGTACCACCCGGGTCCCCCCCGCCTCGCAGCTTGGGGCTGCTCGCCCAGCTGGGCCGGCCTCTGCCTGGGGCTGCAGGATGGGCCTGGGGGGTCCTGCGGCCATGGAGGCTCCATGCCACATCCCGCAGGGCTGCCCAGCCTTAAACATCCTCAAACCCCCTCACCCGAGAGCTTTTGGGAGGGCAGAGCGGGGTTGTCCATGGGGCTTTGAGCAACCTGGTCTAGTGGGAGGTGTTCCTGCCCCTGGCAGGGGGTTGGAACGAGAAGATCTTTAAGGTCCCTTCTAACCCAAACCATTCTGTGATTCTATAGTCTCTGCTAAAAATGCAGTGCCTTGGCCGCTGACTGGGGGCTGTGGCCTGGAGCCACCCCTGCAGAAGAAAAATCAGCTGCAACTAACTGCAATTACACACTGGGAGCTAAATTTGTGGCTTCGCTGTATAACAAAGGGAGGATGAACCGCAGTCGTCCTCACCCGCGCCACGTCCCCGTCCTCCAGCCACGGGCCGCAGGCCTCGCGTCCGCCCTGGCGCAGGTGCTGCCAGGGACCCCTCCGTCTCCGCAGGCAGAAATCCGCCTTTGAGTTTTCTCCTGACAGCCAGGCGTTTTCTGGCGTCCCGTGGGAAATGCTGTCTTTGAGAAGAAAGCTGCCTTTATATTTCCCCTTTTGTATTTTTCTCTCTCTCCCTGTCCCTGCCCTTGGGAGCGCACACATGAAAATGGGGCTCGTGTTGACGAGGGGTTGATTTGTCCCTGCTGACTTCTGTAACTGGGAGAGGGGTTTTTGCTGTCTGCAAGAAGTATTTGTACACAGCAGTACTGAGCGTGGGACTGTTTGGGGTCCCGGGGGGGCACAAACCCTGCAGCCCGTCGGGAACAGGCAGAGCAGTTCAAAGCCTGTCCTGATGTTAGCTTTGGAGATAAAACACCCGCATTTTGAACTCAGCAAACCCAGCGCGAGGTCAGCCAGAGCGACTGGAGGATTTGCTGTGGGCCGCACCAGCTGCTTCCAACCCAAACACAAGTGCTGGCCTCACCTCTGCCTACCGGCCACTGAGCTGGTGGCCACCACGGGCAGCAGCTGGGTTGGCCCCACCGGCTACTGGCCTCGCACCATCCCATGGCCGGGCGGTGGATTCAGAGCTTGGCACGGTCCAGCAGCAAGCACGGAGGAAAGCACTAGTGTCCTCTGTAGTCACAAAAGATAAGATGCTGCTTAGCTTTATTGGGAACCTCTGGATGTTTGGTCTTAAAAAATGAGTGTTTCTCACTTAAGACCCCAGCTAATGTTAAAAGGGGAAGTGTTTTGCTGGGTGATGGACGCAGCCTGAGCTCCCACCGCTCTCCCACCCCGTCTGCTGTCTGTGGCCCTCCTGCTGGGACGGGCAGCCTGTGCCGAGTGACACCTTCGTCTTCTTGGATTTGCAGAAACTCAAGCACACGGAGAGCGACAAACTGCAGGTGCAAATTCAAGCTTACCTAGATAACGTTTTTGATGTGGGAGCTCTACTGGAGGATGCCGAAACCAAGAATGCAGCCCTGGAAAGAGTGGAAGAACTGGAAGAAAACATTTCCCATGTCAGTACCGCACTTTGTCACCTTTGTCTCTGAAGCAGTCGAGAGCTCGCTCTGCCCCTGGGCTTTGCGGCTGCCCGTTTCGGGAGGTGGAAGCACAGGGGTGAGGTTTGCTTGGAAAAAAACCTTAGGACTGCTGTGTTTTGGGGGAATAATTGGCAAATGAAGGAATTCGGGAGATCTCGGGCAGGTAAACTTCCTGGGTGCTTTCGTGCTGTATTTTGAACCTCATATTCTGCATGTTTTAGTTAATGGGTGTTCCAGGTGGAGTAACTTGGTGCCTGGAGCCTCTGCACAGTTACCTTGTGAGCGGGGAAAACTAATTAACATCAATATTGCAAGTTCCTCAGCAGTGCAGTGCTGGTAAATAGAGCAGATAACCATCCCGTCCCTGTCTGAAAACACATTACTGGGCTCAAGAGGGAAGGGACTGAAAAATAGTGCTGTGCGGATATTCAGTGTTTGCTCAATTCAGTGTTTGCTCATGGCTTTTCTGTCCCGTACCTTCTTGGTGTCAATTACTTTAGTCCAGAAAACGTGGCTTAGCTGTTTTAAAATCAAAGTGTTTTTCCACACTTAAAAAAAATCATAAAAGCGTCATCATTCTCTTACCATTCCTATGCCATCACTTAGAATAAATATGTACTTAAAACAACTTGCTGTGCAGTATTTGCCCCTCTGAGGCGCCCTTCAGCTTGGAGACAAGTGATTCAGTAGAAATGGCACTGTTCGCTTCCCAAATCAACTCCTTTTTGCTGTTTAGAAACTTCATGGTTTAGTCTGGTGGCAAATTTTGAAGGGCTTGCTTCTGATCTCGTTACATAAACTAGACTTTTCCCAGGAGTATGGACATAATTGTCTGTCGTGTGTTGATAGAAATACTAGTAATAGAATTGCAGAAGTTTCAGCTCAAAACCAGCAACTAGTGCCACGTCACCACCTCTGCAGCCTCGCCTGGGTCGGCGTGGTTGGTGGTGATGGAAAAAGCCAACAAGAACTGCAGGGCTTTCATACGTCAGGTTTGTGGGGCCGGCAAAAAATCAAAATAAATCAAAAGACCATGGGGGAAAAAAAAATAAACCGTTTCATTCATTCCTAATCAAATTATCCTCATTGTGAGAGGCGATATTTATAGGTTCCACCATTCCAGCGTCTACTGGTTTTGCAACAGTGTCACCGTTATGTTCTGTGGGGTTTCAGAGCAGACTGAGTGCGTATGAAAATAATAGCATTTTAAGTGCTTTATCGTAGGGTGGGCTCTCTTACCTGGGCAGCTTCATAGCTACGCTCTGGCCGGGTTACTGCTGGTGATAGCTGAAGGGTGACATTCATCCTCAGAGAAACCTTCATCGGGGCACTTAGTGCCCCCCGGCTGCATGCAGGAGCCCTCTCTCTTTCCAAAGAAAGACTTAGGGTTTGGTGGAATATCAATAATCTGCTAAGTACCACCGCTCCAACAAACCTTCCTGACATTTTGGTTGAGAAGACTACCATTTTCCACTGACATAAGTGATTTCTTTTTTGAATGATAGTTATCTGAAAAACTCCAAGATACGGAGAATGAAGCCATGGCGAAGATTGTGGAACTGGAAAAACAACTTATGCAAAGAAACAAAGAACTGGATGTGATTCGGGTGAGTGCGATGGGAGAGCCCTGGCTGGGTGCCACGCTTCAGGGGAGCGATCTCCTGTGCACTTGGTGTATGGGAGATAATGACTCTTTCAACGGGCAGGTGACTTCTGTTAGCTTCCTAATTTTGAACCTGGGACAGATTTCAAGTAGAATCACTGGTGTGTGCACTCAAAGATGGACATAAAACTCTTTGAACGTTTCAGCAAATCAGTGAATGGGACAGGTACATCTTATCGCTCAGGTCTGTAGCATCTGTGTTTGGAGTTTTTCATGCGTGGTTGGCTGCGGAGGAGCGTCGGAGGTGGATCTGGTGTCCTTCAGGCTTGGGCTGCACAGCAGCAGGACGGGAGCCAGTGCCCTGTCTCCATGCTGTCAAGCGCAGCTGGCTTTCTCTGCACAGTCCAGACTCGTTACTTCTTGGTACAAACTTAGTAACAAAAATTATTAGTATAATATTAACTAACTTCAGCCTAAATGTTGTCCCAAAGTGTGGCGGTTCTCCCCTCCAGATCAGGAGCTCTGTTCCTGCTTCCCTTTACAGGCCGACATCTGCTGCTCTGTTAAAGTTAAAATCGAGGTAGCATGCCTCCACTATATGTTTAAGACTAGCATAAGAAATGGGAGTCGTCATGAAAAAGTGATGGTAGGAAATCGTGCACCCCCAGGTGCTGGTGCCCACAGGTGAGATTTCTCAGTACTGCGCACAGCCTTGGTGCCAGCTTGGGAAAAACACCAAATTAATTCTTCCTCACCAACAAAGACAAGTGGTTTGCATCAAAGCTCATTGTAAGATAGTGCCTGGTGCAGTGACCGTCCCGTGTCAGGCTGTTCCGTTTCTGGTATTGCTATTCTGTTTTGTGAACACAAGTGCAAACTCCTGGTTTCTGCATCGCTCTCAGGAAATCTACAAAGATGCAAATACCCAGGTTCATACCTTGAGAAAAATGGTGAAAGAAAAAGAAGAAGCCATCCAGCGACAGTCAACGCTGGAGAAAAAGATCCATGAACTGGAGAAGCAGGGAACCATTAAGATCCAGAAGAAAGGTGATGGTGACATCTCTATCCTCCCTGTTGCTCTGGCCTCTGGGATGGTACCAGCAGGGTCAGAGGCTGTGGCTGGCACGTGTGTTGCACCGGTCGCTGGAGCTGCATCTTCAGTACCATTGCCACCACCTCCACCACCATTACCTGCCTTAGCAGCGGCATCTGAGGCAGGTGAGAAGCGTTTTGTCGCTGAGACATGGGCTGGCCGGGAACTGGAGGTGGAGTTTGTTGTGCCGGGGACAGTCCCAGCAGCCTTACCCTGACAAAGCCACCTTCAGTTGTAATGAGCCTGCAGGTCACAGCACCTTGGAGCAGCCAAGGGTGCTGAGGTCCCCCACACTCTCACTCATGGGTGGCTCCCGTGTTTGTCTGATCCATTTATGAGCCCTTCAGTTGACAGGAAAAAAAAAAAAGCTTCTTTCATTAGGGTGGTTTCGTCCCATGTTAATGCACTGAAGTACTTTGGTGAAGGGTCCAGCAAACGCTAGGGCCAGTATAGTGGTGGAGAGGAGAAGTATAATGGGGGACAAGGTTGATGTTGTGATGACTTCTGCACGTGCTTGTGGTATTTCGGTCAGTGTTCACAATAATACCTTGTCTTCCCTTTATTTCATAGTGCAAAATGGTCCTGTGTCGGTGCCAATGCCACCTCCACCGCCACCTCCACCGCCACCTCCACCACCGCCACCGCCGCCTCCTCTCNCCCACTGTGGTCTTCAACTCAGGGCTTGCAGGTAAAGCACCAACGCGTCTCCTTGGCACATGGGCTAGAGCAGGCAGGCTTCGGAGGTGGGACTTCATTACTTAATCACCTAAATAACACCCATTATCTCTTACTGGTATTATACTTAGAGGGCTTTATAAAAGGAAAGAGCATTTATCAACCGAACGCTTTTGGTTTGGTCTGGAAGAGATGGTTTCTTCAACGAAACTAAAGCCATTGCCAAAAATACTTCTCAAACATGATCATTTTTGGCTTTAAACAAACAAAATATGGTTTTGAAAGAAACGCAAAGCTTCATGGTTTTGATTTCTTCTGAGAACTTGATGAAGAAATATCTGTGCAAAAAAATGGCAAACTTTTTGCCATTTTTTGGAAGGAAGAAAAATTTACTACTGTCTTTAATCATGTTTCTATGCGCTCTCTGACATATGCCAAGCAAGTAAATGCTAATTGGTATCACGCCGCTCCCCCCCAGGAAATCTCAAGAGCATGATATGAGTCCAGAAAGAGAGACCGAGGAGCTCTGATTAATAGCTTTTTTTTTTTTTTTGAAAGCTGATTAAGTATTCCAGCCTTTAAAGTTTCTTCTGAAAGCGAAAAGCATCATGGAACTGGGGGGTCCCAGGGTGTATTACAAAAAAAAAAAGAAAGCAGAAAGGGCACGACAGAGCTGAGGTTCTAGGCTCATTCCTCCCCGCTGGCTTTGGCAGAGCAAAACCTGGTCCTGCAGTGCACGGTGCAGAGTGGCAGCGGTGCAGGATGTGGCCGTGGTGGTCATGTCCTTAGCCCGATGTCCTTGCGGTATTAATTGGGGATGGGAGGAGCGGAGCAAGCCCTGCGTCCGTGCGTGGCTCCTCGGAGCTGCACCGACGGCAGGCGCAAGCCCCCGCGGCCGAGCTCCTCGCTGAGTGCTTGGGGGAGATGCCCAAGGGCAGGCGGGATGGATGTGTTGCTCTTCCGTGGGTTAGGAGAAGTGAAGGGGAGTGCAAGGGCCTTTTCTTGATGCAATAGCTGCGCAGAAAGGAGCCATTCTCAGGGCAGGAACCTTCTGGGTCAGAGGGGAGTCGACGAAATAACAAATTTTGCTTTTCTGACCGTTACTAACATTTTTTTCTCTATTCTTTCTGCTTCCTGGTAAGACGGGCCAATCAAGCTCTTCTGTAGGTTGCTTTCTGCTAAGTATTTACCCCCCTTTCCCCGCGTTTCCCTCTGTGCTGTGTCCCCGTGTGTGCTCGTGGGGCGAGGGGGCGGTGGTGGGGAGGGGGGAGCCCGCAGCATGCAGTGGTTGGGGGCTGCTGCCAGCCATCAGGAGCTGGCACCCGGGAGGCCCTGATGCAGCAAAGCACTTCAGCAAGGAATTAAGACGCACGGTTTCTTTTGAGCCATCCCCACTGCGGCACAGCTCCTGGGGACGTCACCTCGCCAGGGCTCTGTAACGGGGGAGGAAGGGAAATTTTAAGAGATTTTGATCAGGAACTGGCCAATGAAGCAGTTAGCTTCCTTTCCTGTCCTGAAATAACCCAGGAGCAGTTAATAATCTATTCTAATGTATGCGCAAGTGGAAGATGGTTTTTTTTCATGGGTATTTGAGATGGAAAAAGCTATTTCTTTTTTTTTTATTTTAGGAATTATTTTGAAGAAACCACATTAATTAAGCAGAGAGTAAAACCGTTTAGTTTAGATGAGCAAAAGCTGATCACGTGTGCTCGTGTCTTTCAGTTGGATAAATATAATTCTCAAAATGCACAGCTGAATGTTGTGTATGTTCTCTGTTACTCACTTACGGTTCTTTGTTTCAAGCAAATACTCTTGCCAGTCATTTATTCTCTGTGATGTCCCTGCACAATGAGCACGAGCACGAAAGGGACATGACACCCAACTCGATTCTTGTTTTAAAAGTGGAATGACAAAGTGAGAGAAATGTTTTCAGCATTCGCCCAGCTCCAGTGCGCAGCAAGACTGTCCCCTGAAATAGGTCACCTCTTTCCTAGTAAAAACATACATACAAAATGGTTAGGGGAAATTAAAATAATTATTTGCTCAAGTGCTTTGCAACCTGGGAACCCAGCCATCTTCTGAAACTGAGGGGGAAAATCTAGCATCTCTTCAGTGCATCGAATATGGAGTGAGATTGCCCTTGCTTCGAGTGCAGGGTAGGCAGAGTCAGGAGCAAACACCGGGCTGAACCAAACCGAACGAGATCCCTCCTCGGCCAGGGGCAGCGGTGACCTTGTGTCCCCGGGGCTGTCCCCTGCACCCCTCTGCCACCCACCTCCAGCACTGGAGAGGAAGGACCAGGGTTTCTGTTTCACGTTTGGAGCTTGGAAAGAAACCGTTTATTTTCTAAGCAATCTGGGAGCAAAACGTTGGTTGATCACTTCAATGAACATCCTGATTTTGTAGCAACTAACAACTTGGTGTTTACATCAAGAAACAAAGAAAAGAGAACTGAATTACAGAAATTCTTCGTGTACCTGTTAGGAATAGGAATAGAAAAGTGTTGTTTTCCTTGTTCCGATATTCCTTTTTTGTACTCTGTTCAGGCATTAATGAGAGTAGTCAGTCTTCATTTTCATAGTTTCTCTGTGTAAGTTACTAAATTGTTTGGTGGTTCTGCACAGCACCAAGAAGATTAAACTTGTTATTTCAACCATGTTAAAGCTCACGTGCACTGCAGCCCACCCCCTTTTGCTTTAAAAGACAAACCTGTTGAGAAGCAGCACTGGCCCATTGCAGCAGGCATTGGGATGGGCTGTTCCCTCTACCAAAACCTTGGGAAAGGGGCTTTTTTCCTTCTTGTCACCTGTTGTGCATTGAGCGTTGTGACACAGATGACAGACCAGCTGTGTGTGGCTCTGCATCAGTTCGCACCAGGGTGGGCGCTGCAGCCAGCAGGACAGGGTTAAATTCGACCACTCTCTCCGTTTTCTATAGCGTTTAAAAATAGTCTGGGCTTTTAAATCAATCCAGCCAACATGCGGTAATGAAGTAATAACACATTTCCTTTAGTGAAGTTTTCACAGCCTCTGGCGTTGGGTGCCATTCTGCAGAGACTGGGGGTTGGATGGAAGCGTCTCGGTCCTCTTTGCCTGGCAGGGCAGCACGATCTTTCCAGGCGTTCCAGTGGGATAATTTAGCTCTGGCCAGTTCTTCCCCCAGTGCCGAAATGCCGACTCGAAAGCTGCGGTCTGGCCACGCGGGGTGTTTTTCAGTGGTTGGGGAATTTGTCATTTCCTCTCCTCTGCTGTCTTTAGCTGTGAAAATCAAGAAGCCGATCAAGACCAAGTTCCGCATGCCAGTGTTTAACTGGGTCGCCCTCAAACCCAACCAGATCAATGGGACGGTCTTCAACGAAATAGATGACGAAAGGATCCTAGAGGTATGAGTGCTGCGTGCTGCCTCCTGCCTCCCACTTCTGTCCATAACACAAGTGAATATCGGTCTTTGCAGGGATAAATTGCAGGAATTATTTTGGCAAACATCTCATCTAGTGGCCTCTGGTACCCAGTACGTTCAGCGTGAGCACCTTGGTTGAGAATTAGGGATGGTAGCTGGTGGTGTTGATTATAAAGGGTACACACCTGTTAATGTGCATTTGTTTCATAGAGTGGTTGGAGTTGGAAGGGACCTTAAGGATCATCCAATTCCAACCCCCCTGCCCTGGGCAGGGACACCTCCCACTAGACCAGGTTGCTCAAAGCCCCGTCCGGCCTGGCCTTGAACACCATCCAGCGTGACCTGGACAGGCTGGAGAGCTGGGCAGAGAAGAACCTAATGAGGTTCTGCAAGGACAAGTGTAGGGTCCTGCACCTGGGGAGGAAGAATGTCAGGCACCAGTATAGGTTAGGGGTGGACCTGCTGGGAAGCAGTTCTGAAGAAAAGGATCTGGGGGTCTTGGTAGACAGTAAATTATCCATGAGCAAGCAATGTGCCCTTGTCGCCAAGAAGGCCAGCGGAATTCTGGGCTGCACTGGGAAGAGTGTGACCAGCAGGTCAAGGGAGGTCATTCTCCCCCTCTGCTCTGCACTGGTGAGGCCACAGCTGGAATACTGTGTCCAGTTCTGGGCTCCCCAGTTCAAGAGAGACAGGGAACTACTGGAGAGAGTCCAGCGTAGGGCAACAAAGATGATTGAGGGATTGGAGCATCTCCCTTAGGAGGAAAGGCTGAGAGAGCTGGGACTCTTTAGCCTGGAGAAGAGAAGGCTGAGGGGAGACCT
>VYZM01020582.1:139201-149478 GCA_013398915.1 Dromas ardeola
GCTCCCCTCCCTGATCCAGAGTCCCTCCCCAGCTTTCCTGGAGCCCCTTGAGGGCCTGGAAGGGGCTGGAAGGTCTCCCCGGAGCCTTCTCTTCTCCAGGCAGAACCCCCCCAGCTCTCCCAGCCTGTCCTCACAGCAGAGGGGCTCCAGCCCTCCCGGCATCTCCGGGGCCTCCTCTGGCCCCGCTCCAGCAGCTCCGTGTCCTTCTGCTGTTGGTGCCCCAGCGCTGGAGGCAGCACTGCAGGGGGGTCTCACAGAGCGGAGCAGAGGGGCAGGATCCCCCCCTGGCCCTGCTGCCCACGCTGCTGGGGATGCAGCCCAGGCTGCGGGGCGCTTTCTGGGCTGCCCAGCGCACGTTGTCGGCTCATGTTGAGCTTCTCATCCACCAACACCCCCAAGCCCTTCTCCTCAGGGCTGCTCTCCATCCATTCTCCGCCCAGCCTGGATTTGTGCTTGGGATTGGCCTGAACCAGGTGCAGGACCCTGCACTTGGCCTTGTTGAACTTCATGAGGTTGTCACAGGCCCATCTCTCAAGCCTGTCCAGGTCCCTCTGGATGGCATCTCTTCCCTCCAGCATTTAAAACAGATCAGCCAAGATGAGGAAGATGCATTTTTCCCAGCCTAAAATTGCGGGTCCGGTCTGGAGGGGTTGGGCTTGTGTGCGTGGCTGCGTGCCAGGGAAGGAAGCCTAAAGCAGCACCGAGCGGAGCCGAGCACGCAGGTCGTGCATGCTCCCTGTGCGCTGGAGAGGCACGTGGCTGGATAAAGCATGAGTGCTAATACGGGCATTTTCCGTCTGAACTTCTGAACATGTGTGGGGCTGTTGGGGGTGGAGGCCAGATTTCCTGATCACTAACTCAGGAGTGCGTGTTCGTTAGATCCTGCAGCCCCTGATCGGAGTTCTCTGCTGTAGTCGCAGCGTCGCAGGGTTTGTACTGCAGTCCTGGCCCGGGCAGCGCGGGTTTTAGTGTTTGCTGCAGGAGGGATAAATCATTTTCTTTCCTTTTTAGGATTTAAATGTGGATGAATTTGAAGAAATATTCAAAACAAAAGCCCAAGGTCCAGCCATTGATCTTACTTCAAGCAAGCAGAAGATAACTCAGAAAGGGTCAAACAAAGTCACGTTACTGGATGCCAACAGGGCCAAAAATCTTGCCATTACTTTAAGAAAAGCTGGAAAGACAGCAGATGAAATATGCAGAGCTATTCACGTGTGAGTAAAACACTTGTCAGCAAAGAAATCATGTTTAAGATTTACTGTGATTTTGGGAAGCGGAATGGTTTTGAATTGGCAGTTGATGTAAATGTTTTTGCATCTGGAAAAAATCCAGGAGTAAGGATGGAACCATTCTGAATTCCCAGAAATCAGATTCCCTTGAACTAAAATAAAAACTTGCAGTTTTATGTCGCTGTATCACTATTTAGGCTTAACAAGTTAACACTTCTTGTATTAAAGAAGGTAATTCGTATATGTCCACAGCATGCCATTGCATACTGCATCTCTCGTTCTGTTTGTACAGTACTTGGTGTTACAATGAACACTCCAAAGCCAGAGTATCAGGAAGAGGCAACTATTTTAGTTTGCTCGATAAAGCATGACTTTAGTCTGAGTGCACTGCAAGGGCTTTGCAGAGAATTAGGTTTATGTAGTGGCCCCAGGCAGTGCCAAACCCCGGTGTGATGCCGGTGTGCCCGAGGTACGTGGCAGACCCAGGAGTGCTGGGTCCCTTCGGGCTGGTGAGGAGGGTGACCCAAACCTGCCACAGACTGCGGCAGGTTCAGCAGTTCAGGTTTACGGGCCTCCGGACCAATTAACTAAAACTGCTATTTATACCCCACATACCTTCTCTGATAAAAGGTGTGGCCATGGAGGGGTGGGGGGAATGCCCACGTCTTTGAAAACAGAAACAAGGCACCCAGCAGCACCATTCACAGCAGCACAGTGACCTTCTTCACAGCTTCGTGTGCAGGACTGTGCCCCTCAGCCAGGGAAGCACGAGCAGGAGAAAGCTCAGAGCATCTTTATAATTTCTCATTGTGTTACTGACTCAGGCTCACGTCTAGCCGAGCAGTGTAGGAATCACAGCATCACAGGATGGCCGGGGTCGGCAGGGACCCCTGGAGACCATCTGGTCCCAGCCCCCGCCAGAGCAGGGTCCCCCAGAGCAGCTGGACAGGAACGCGTCCAGGCGGGTTTGGGATCTCTGCAGAGCGGGAGACTCCGCACCTCTCTGGGCAGCCTGGGCCAGGGCTCGGGCACCCTCACAGGAAAGGAGTTTTCCCTGCCGTTGAGATGGAATTTCCCGTGTCCCAGTTTGTGCCCGTTGCCCCTTGTGCCGTCCCCGGGCACCACTGAGAAGGGTCTGGCCCCCTCCTCTCGCCCCCCGCCCGTTAGCTCCTGCTGAGCATTGCTGAGATCCCCTCTCAGCCTGCTCTTCTCCAGCTGAGCAGCCCCAGGGCTCTCCGCCGTTCCTCAGCACAGAGATGCTGCGGTCCCTCGGCGTCTCCGCAGCCTCCGCTGGACTCTCTCCAGCAGTTCCCTGCCCTTCTGGAACCGGGGAGCCCAGAACTGGACCCAGTGCTGCAGCTGTGGCCTCCCCGGGGCAGAGCAGAGGGGGAGGATGACCTCCCTCCACCTGCTGGCCACACATACCTTTGGCAACTTTCTCACTTCTGTTACTTTTCCGTCATTTTGTGTAGAGCCTTGTCATAACGCCACTTCTTCTGGTTTGTCATCACCCAGGTTTGACCTGAAGACGTTGCCGGTGGATTTTGTTGAATGCCTCATGCGGTTCCTGCCCACCGAGAATGAAGTGAAAGTGCTGCGGCTTTATGAGCGGGAAAGGAAACCCATCGAGAACCTGTCCGACGAAGACCGGTTCATGATGCAGTTCAGCAAGATCGAGAGACTGATGCAGAAGATGACCATCATGGCGTTTATAGGCAATTTTGCCGAAAGCATCCAGATGCTGACCCCGGTGAGTGAGGGACAGCCATGGGGACACGGGGGCGATGGCTTGGCTGTGCGGGGATCAGGACTTCCCAGGGGTTCAGGCTGCCCCTGGGAGCTGCGCTCTGCGGCAGGGGCCAGCTTGTGGGGATCATTGTGGCCACGCACTGGTGTGGGGCAGTCGGTGAAGGGTTACAGAGATTTTAATTTTTCTAAGACAGAGAGGTGGTTTGAGTGTCACAGGGCGACTGTGATTTTCGTGGGGACAGAATGAGAAACACACAAATGAAAAAGTGGTTTTCTAGCTGTATTTTCATATATCAGTGACTGCAATATCCCAGGTGCTGTTTGTGTGGCAGCTTGTAGCCTGGGCTGCTCCATACCATCCCGTTCCTTTACCCTGTAGAAGTTTAAAACCAGTTTAAATGAAAATCTAGTTGTTTGTATCATCAGGGAAAGTTATTATCAGTGCTGGTCCATGGGCTCTTTGAAGTGTTTCCCATTCTACCTGATGCATCTTTCACAGTCGCAAGGATTGAAATGTAAATACACACTTTTACCCAACCACACCTGAGTGGGGTAAGTCTGCGGTGCAGATGAATTATTTGAAATCCTGACGTGTCAGAGCAGGATAACATACATGCTAGGGCCCATGGTGTGCATGAAAAACAAGAGGGTTTGTTCAGAATGTGAGTTTTTAGATTTTAATTTTACTCTTGGGTTGGACAGGCATTAACCAAAGCTCTTCCTGTGTTTACCTGCAGCAACTTCATGCAATAATAGCTGCATCCGTCTCAATAAAGTCATCCCAAAAGCTTAAGAAAATACTGGAGGTAGGTCTGATTTTAGATGCGTTCCATAGCTCAGCCACTCACCCTTGCGTGTGCTGAAAGCATACCTGGCTGCTGACACACCAGCTCTCCTTCCAGAGGGTTCTCAAGCGCCGTGCTTTTGTCCTGAAAATTCACACTCTGCTCTGTTTCATCCCGGCAGATAATCTTGGCTCTTGGAAACTACATGAACAGCAGTAAACGGGGAGCTGTGTATGGATTTAAGCTACAGAGTTTAGACCTGGTAAGTAAAGCAGTGGTGCCTCGTGGGGACCAGGTGGGAACGCGTTTCACATACGCGGCGGGTGGCTGCTGGGGCACTCGGCCGGTGCTTTCCAGCCGGTGAAAGCAGAGAGCGGCAGCGGGGAAGCTGCCCCCTGCCAGGCAGAATGAGTTTGCTTTGCTTATCCTTGTTTTGGGGGGCGGCTTAGGAGAAGGCACGTGTCTTTCGAGGCTCTGCAGAGCACAGCTTGAAAACCACCCGCTAAGCGCTTAAATGAGCTTTTACAGCCGTCCCTATCAGATGGAGAAACACCGGGGAAAGGTGAGCACCTGTTGCGTCGCTTTGCTTGGAGCCTGCTGCACCTCCACCCAGCAGTCTCTTTGCCTTCTCTCCCCAGCTTCTGGAAACAAAGTCAACAGACCGAAAGCAGACCCTGCTGCACTATATTTCAAATGTGGTCAAGGAGAAGTACCAGCACGTTTCCCTCTTTTACAATGAACTTCATTACGTGGAGAAAGCTGCTGCAGGTACCGTCACCCTCCTGTGCCTGGCCAGCGGGGGTGGCGTGCATGCCGTGCTGGGGACTTCACGGCACACCACACATGGGCTCTGGGGGCTCTTCTCGGTGGGGAATTGTTCAAGCTGTGGATTCGGGTGTTTGTGGAACAGGAGGGATGCAGCATTTGTGTTTTATTTCCTAGTGTCTCTTGAAAATGTCCTCTTGGACGTAAAGGAGCTGCAGAGGGGCCTGGATCTGACGAAGCGCGAGTACACCATGCACGACCACAACACCATGCTGAAGGAGTTCATTCAGAACAACGAAGGGAAGCTAAAGAAACTGCAGGATGATGCCAAAATAGCCCAGGTATTTCTTTATTCTGGGGGTTTGGTGAGTGACACAGTGAATAGCAGCATGTCACTGCAAAGGGCATGCTTAATATACACAGCCGGGAGGAGAAGGTGCAGCAGTGTTGTGGGTTTGTTCACGAATTCAAGTGCTAGGTGTAGCCATGCTTGTCTGAGCCAAGCGTTTCACATACAGAGGAAATCTAGACCCTTTACACTGAATACTGCGGTAATGGATGGTGAGTTTTTCTTGAAATATGTGCAACTTGGTAAACCTGTGCTTTTTGTAGGATGCCTTTGATGATGCTGTGAAATACTTTGGGGAGAATCCCAAGACGACACCCCCCTCGGTCTTTTTCCCAGTGTTTGTCCGGTTTGTGAAGGCCTACAAGGTAAACAGGAGCATCCTCCTCTCCTCTTCCATCCTTCTGAACCCAGTTTGGTACCTGGGTGGCTCGAGGCTCCCAACAAAACGGCCTGTGGCTCCCTCTAGCTTTGATGCGACATGAGCTGTCCCTGACAGCAACACCAGCCTGGGGCAGCACAAATAGTTGTTTTGGGATTATTTTCGGGGCTGAAAGACAACACGGCTGTCTGAGACGCTGGAGGAGTCCTCAGAAATTGAATGTCTGGGCGGCTGCTTGCACCTTTAACCCTGACTTTTGGGAGTGGGCGAGGATGGTTTGTGCGACCGAGGAAGGTCTCTCCCGGCCCAGTTTGTCCAGACTGTGTTCAGAGGCAGCTAAATTGCTCCACCTAATCTTGTGTCCTTGGAAAGCCCCGTGGTAGCAACTGATAGCATTACTCATTTGTAATATTTAGGTTGCCTATAGCAATGGGAAGCTGTAACCTGTGCTTTTTTTATGACAAATAGCAAGCAGAAGAGGAGAATGAGTTGAGAAAAAAACAGGAGCAGGCCTTGATGGAAAAACTTATGGAGCAAGAAGCATTGATGGAGCAACAGGACCAAAAGGTAGGAAACAGATCAGTCTCACAGGCAGGAGCCATCGCGTTCGTGTGTTTTTCCTGATAGTTCAGAAACCTCTACTCTGTATAAGAACTTCAGTTGCCCAACTTCTAGTTGCCTAGAAATAGAGTCACTGGAAGCTTTTTCCTTACGTGGAGAAAACTGAAATAAGCTGAAAGAGTTACGGTGTATGGTTCTGCTGCTGCTGAAGTTCGTGAAATTAAGAAAAACTGAACAGACAGAAAGCCATCTGGTCCACATTGCCATTAGCTAAACTTTCTTCTTCTCTGGCCTTGTATCTGATAAAACCCCATCGGTGTTCAGCGTGGGGAGCCTCCCGTTGCTCACAGGGACAAGGAACCATCCTCCCCAGATCCTTCCCAGATCCCCCCAGCTCCATGCCCTGCATGGCAGCAGGACTGAGCCCCACGTTACCATTTTATAGGAATTTTCCTGCCATGTTTTCTTTTTTTTTCTGAAATAACACTTTAGATTTGCTAGAGAAAGATTCCCATGGCTCCAAAACAGCCACTTTGTCGGCTGGTGCCGCTTCCCCCCGCTATTGGTGGGATCTTTAATCCCAGCCAAGCTTTTTCCCTGGGAAGGAAAGCCCCTTCTCCTTGTTCTCCTAGTGCTTTTCAGAGGTAAGAGCTTGGAGCTCCAGTTCCAAGCGATGAGAAGGCTTGGAAGTAGGTTACAAATGTAAGAAAGAAAAGCAGCCTGGCAGCCGGGTTAACTTGCGTCTCTGCTGTCCTCTCCATGGGACGTGAGATAACCGCACACGTGTGTTTTCCCCATCTTGCAAAATTGGGCAGAAAACTGGCAGTTGCTGTTTGCTGGTTGCTGCCGGTGGGATCACCTGGTGTTTCACGTTCGGGTAGAGAGGAGCAGGGTCCTCTCTTCTTCAGTCCTCCTCTCTTTGCTCCTTCCAAGTCCTCTTTTCTTCGCTTTCAGTCACCTTCACATAAAACAAAGCGGCAGCAGCAGGAGCTGATTGCAGAGCTCCGACGGCGGCAAGTCAAGGATAACAGGCATGTGTACGAAGGGAAGGACGGTGCTATTGAAGACATTATAACAGGTAAACGCCTTTTGTTCCCTAATCTGAGGCCCTTTCACAAAGGATGAAAACGTCTATCTGCCTAGTAGCTATTGTAAGTGCTTTGTGACCTTCTTAAAAAAGTGTTAGTCGAGCACAGCGTAGGACATTGTTGATATGATGCGAATCAAGTACAGAAACTTTTGCTAATGGTGTGGAACAAACAAACCCCGGTAACCTGCCTGCACGTGTCCGCTGCGGGGGCTGCGTGCGCAGACCTCGGCCACACGCTCTGTGCCTTAGTTCTTCTCTTTCAGCATGTGGGGACGGGCTCTGTCGCTGACCTTTAGAGTAGCCAGGTCAGTGCCTGATCTCAGCGGATGCTCCGCTGGGGATGTGCATGCCCTGCAGATCTTTCCCAGAAACCTTTTTTTCCCTGTAAATTGAATGAATGACGGCCGTTTAACATTATTAAGAGCCTTACATTTTCATTAAAATGTACTAACAGTAATTGCACCACATTCTTGCACAGTTACAGCCAATCATTTAGTCCAACCGGAATGATTTATGGCCCTAAACTGCTTCTGGTTTTACTGCTTCTTGGTTTGGTGGGCGAAGTCTGCACCGACCCCGACCTGGGGCTGGAGGGAGAGGGACAGAACCTGCTGTCGTAGCCAGGGGCAGTCAGGACTTTGGTGCAGATATTTGCTGATAAAAGAGCTGCCTTCTAAACCGCGTTTTGCTCAGGAGTCAAATCATTTTGAATCTGTACAGCTGCTCTGATTGCAGTAATCCCATTTTACTGCACGTTCTTCACCTGTGGTGTGAAAGGAACCGGATTTTAACTCTTCGATAGCTTTACAGTACTTTGTTTCCATTGCACAGAAGCTCAAGGAAAGGTCTTTGGGCAGAATTTCCTTGGCTACTGCTCCTGAATGTTTTCCACATGAGTTTTTCCTGCAGGAGGGGAGGAGAGCTGTTTTACCACTCACCAAGGAAAGCCAGGGAATTTTTGCCCAACTAGATGACAGGGCTGGAATGCTTGAAGCTTTCACAACTCTTTTTAAACTTGATTAATAGCTTCCTAAAATAATATTCTTTATTTAAAGGGCAGAGGCGCTATAATATCTAATCTGTTACTGCTACTACAACTCCTTCCGACTCCTGGAAGCTTGTTTAATGGGTAAAGTGGTTCTCCTGCTCTGTGGGAGAAAGAGCTTGTGTGGCAGTGGACCATCCACCTGCAAAAGGCAGCGCAGTGCAGGCAGTGCCAGGCTCCAATTAAACATTCCTGTGTAATTCCCATTACGGGGGTGTCTCTGGGGGCCTCAAGCCATGTAATAATAAAGGTTAGGCACAGAAAGTCGGGTAGGACGGAGGTCAGTTGAGCACGGCCCATGAGATCTCCGTTAATGGTATGGAAATTCTCAAAATTGTGGTTTTAAATTGGCTAGTGCCGTGTCAGATGCAGAGAAAAGCTCTGCTGGTCCGGAGCAGAGCCCTGTCTGACAGCACACCCTTTTCTGGAGCACGTTTAGCAGTAGTCCCTCAAAACCATTGAAAAAGATGTAATATAAGAAAGACTCACTCAAACTGCTGCGTTGCCAAAGCCTGCTGGAGCGCAGTGGGATTAGGCAGCTGGTTGGAAGGCGCGAAACCGTCCCTGGGTGTCCGTAACCGAGCACTAACACAGTACTAATGCGACAGATCGGCTTCTCACGGCTCTGTTTGTCTGTTTGGCTGTTGTTATTCCCATGCAGTGCTGAAGACTGTGCCCTTTACCGCTCGAACCGCCAAGCGGGGCTCTCGGTTTTTCTGCGAACCTGTTCTCACTGAGGAATTCCATTACTAAACTATTCCTCTTTCACATCTGATGCTCTTAGACAAAAGAAAGGTTGCTGTAGATTTTTGACACTTCTCCATTTGTACGGATCTCAGCCAGGATCATGTGAATGTTGAGTGTATAGTAATGTCCAGCGTCCACCTGCAGTTGTATTTATGTCACCTCTGTTGCATGTTCTCGTGTTTCAGTAACTTTAGATTCCATCCCATCGACTTTGCGCGTGATGCTTTTGGCCATCCTGGCGTTTCAAAGGCATCTCTCCTGCCAAGTGCCATAGAACAGCAAGTGGTGGCAGTCACGGTGGATTCGGTGCAGGTTTCCTGCCGTTTCACGGGGCTGAGGAGATCAAACGCAGTCAAAAAGTGACGGTTCACTTGGCTTTTCTATGGCATCTCTTCTGGCCTACAGATCTCTCCCTGTATGCCAGGCTGCCTATGGAAAATGCATGTAATCCATCAGCTGTATGCCAAAGCGAAATTACGGGCTGCATGAACGAAGGGGGGACTCTCCTGGGGTTCGCTCTCTGGCGTAGAAGGGTTGGCTGTAATAACGTACGTCCTCTGCGAGGAATGTTGTGTTCTAGACTTTTTAACCAGCACCTGCATGTCTGCATGTGAGATACGGGATACAAAGAACAGCATAAAATCTTTTCTCATTCGGTCACATCCATATTTAACTTTCTTCAGTTCCATGCCAACGTTATCTGAATAAAATCGGAGATTTTTAGTGAGCGCCCACCGGTTCCAGTTCCCTGGGGCTTTGTGCGGTGCTGGGGAAGGGCTGGGTACGGCAGCGGGGGGTGAGCGGGGGGAGAGGGAAAGAGCGGAGCCGGGGAACACTCAGAACCGCAGAAACCGTCACGATGAAAAGCTTGACATGGAACTGAGCAATTTACATCGTGTGGTGTAAAGCGTAAGAAGGGTGTGTTTAACCAGCATGTCTGTTAACACTGTTGTCTTGAATTAAGGACCCAGAGGCTTAAGAAGACAACAGTGTTTGACTTTTGTGATATGTATTTTTATGAATGCTTCTAATAAAATCGCAAACTATATAATCAGCTCAACGGTTATTTGCTCTTTCGAGTTAATTCGCTGTATTATCTTCCTGGAGCCAATCTTCAAAGCAGCTTGGAATCTGGTTAGCGAGAGGCGAGGGTGGCCCTCCTGTCCTCTCCTGTCCTCTCCTCTCCTCTCCATGTCTAACCTCCTCTCCCACCTTCGCCTTTCCCCCCTTGCTCTGTTGGCCACCGTGCCTGGGAGTTGTGAACGCTGAGTTGACTTGCTCTTCATTTTCCATCCCATTTTTTTACTTAACCATCATTTTGTGTTTTGTTTTGTTTTTGTTTTTTTTTTTTTCTGTTTAGCCCTAAAGAAGAATAATATCACTAAATTTCCAAATGTTCACTCGAGGGTAAGGATTTCTTCTAGCACACCGGTGGTGGAGGATACACAGAGCTGGCAAGCATCACTTTTTACTTAGCTTCCTCCTCTCTCTGTATGCCAGGCAGCCTGTGGGTAGATGTGGCTGAGCTAATACTGGTGAGAGCCCCAGGGCCAGTGGGGACCAAGACCCATTATTTCC
>VYZM01020582.1:152962-167154 GCA_013398915.1 Dromas ardeola
GTCGTGGTCCCGCCCCCCCCCCCCCCCCCAGACACTGTGGTATTTTGCAGGTGACCACCTGGAGCGTTCAGCAGAGCGAGCCCCCAGGGCTGGCTTGGTTTGGGGTTGGGTGTTGTGTGTTTTTTTTTAAAACCACTCATTGTTTGCTTTTGCGCATCGATCGCTCGGTGGCTGTAAATGCAGCCCGGTGGGCTTCTTTTCTTTTTCCCCTTGGAGTGGCATCCTCTGGGGCTGTCGGCGCTGGGGAAGGGACAGAAGGGCAGCGAGGTGCCAGCAGTCACCCCCACCCTCCACTGCTGTCGACTCACACCCAGTTTTGACACCAAATAACACCAGTTTCCTCCTCACTGGGGCACAGCCGGGCTGGCAAGGGGCCGCAGGGCCAATTCTGGCTGGTGGCAGGAACTGTGCGGTGCCCTCCCTCCGGCTGCAGCAGGTGCCAACCCTCCCTGTGACAGTGAGCAGCCAGCAGTAGTTTGGCATCAAAAAACAACAGCACAAATAGTTAAGAAGTCCTAGATTTCAAGAGACCAACTTCATACTTTAGCCAAAATTCAGATTTAATTTTTAGAAGGGTTTAACAAAAATCAGACCAAGGGAGGTCGGGGGTGGGACGTGGGACTGGAGCAAACCCGTGACAAAGGGGACAGTGAGCTGCGCAAGGGCTGTGCAAAACAGCAAATCAAATACAATCAAATTTAAACACTGTCATCGATACCATTAACACTTAAAAATAACCAGTCTTGTTAAACCCCTTTTGTTTCAAGGCAGCAGTACAGCACTCGAGCTCCGAGGTTCACTGTGCCGGCCAGGCAGGAGGGACGGTGGCACCGTGCAAGGGGACGGCTGGGGGACACGGAGCCGGGGGGACACGGGCGCCGTGGCTCTGCCTCCCCAGCACCGGGGCACCCTCAGGAGATGAGGCTGCAAAATGGGAAAGAGGTGGAAAAACACAAACAAACAAAAAAAAAAGCAAAAAGCGCCTGCACTCATTTCCCTTAAAAACTAAATTACGCCTTGCCAGGACTGATTTGAAAGCGGGCACCTTTTACAATGCATTTCTTTTGCAAGCTCTAATTAAGACATACATACAAAAAAAAAAAACCCCATTAGAGTAATTTACATTTACAGTTTTTTATTTTTAATGGAAAAATAAAGGCAAACCTCTTAAAAGTAATATTTACTTAGAAACACGTTTTTTTTTTCCCCCTATGCAAGTTACCACAAATGCAAGGCAATAACAAAAGATTGTACAGAAGTTCTAACGTGTTTGCAACCCCCACGAGCTGTCACGCGCTGCCCCGGCTCAGCACCTTCCCCCGGCCCCGCGCTGCAGCCATGCCAAACCCAGGTATGAAACGACTGAACAGCGCCTTCTCCAAACCATTCCTTCCTCTGTTTTCCGCTTGGGCGTTGCTACCTGCTACGCCAGCTGCTCATCCCCATTTTAACATGTAAGAGCAGGAAGGTGGATTCACAAGGTCAGTAAAACACATATTTAAAGTCTCAGCGGAGCACGGGGAGCCCCAGCTCGGGCCGTGCCGGGGGGAGCTGCTTGCTACAGCAGGGACCTGGAACGAAGCCCCTGCCAGCGCTACAGCAACTTTCCCAATGTTGACATTAAACACACCACTGGATAACAAAAATTACCTGTTTGACCAAACTCAGGTGTTTTTTCCCCAAGTGACAGGCGATGAGCAACTACCAGGCCCTGCAGGAACACGCCAGGAGCGGCGCCTGCTCTCAGCATCCCCCAAATCCCACCCCAAACAGGGCATCGTCCTGCCCCGTCCAGCCAGCAGCTGCATTTCAAATGGCTAATCCCAATCTCAAATAGCATCCCTAAGAAGTCTGAACCACGCAACCACCCTAGCAAGAAAATGCACTGTATGAATTGGACCTTTTGGGGATTTATTCACTAGTAACAGCTGCCATCTATTAGGGAAAAATGCACTGAAAAGGAAGCTGAACTCTAAATCATCTTCAAATAGTTTTTGTGAGCGCAGATGTTGCTTAAATCCAACCACCAGAAGACAGTAATCATTTATCAGAGCTGTACAGAGTATTTAAAAACTAGAAATAAATACTAGTACACACTAGAAGACAAGGTTTAATAATTGATAAAAATGTACAAAAATATTCCCATCGGCGAGGTTTGCGCAGGCGGCTCATGGCAGGGCCAGCAGAACCTTCCCCCACTGGCCAGCGGCTACCAAAAAGGAGAGTCAGGGCATCAGCTTCTTCCTTCTCCCAGGGAAGGGTCTGGCCAACACCCCTGTTGCGGGCACGGCTCCCAGTGAAACCTGGTGGGACGTTCTTCAGCAGGGTCTTAAGGCAATACATTGAAATGCAGTTACAATTGGACTTTTGTTTTTAGATTTTCTCCCTGTGAAGAAAAACGCTGGAATGGTGCCCGTGGCTGGCCCGGCTGGGGGTTCAGGGGAACGCAGCCCTCTGCCGGCACCGCAACCAGGGGCCGGTCCCATTCCCAGCAACCGCATTTCCAGGGCTTTGAAAATTTACCATAGTAATTCCCTCTGAGACAGTTCTTAGACACAAATCTCAGCCAGGAATCAAATCTTCTGTTTCGTACAAAAGCTCAACATCGGTTTGGTCAGTGGCGCAGTTCACAGATGAGCAACTCCAATATTTGCTATTTTTTTTGCAGTACAGATCAAGCAATGGATTCATTACTCCCGTTGCCTTCCCCTTTCCAAAATAAAAATAAATCCATAAAACAAATTAAACCACAAAGAACTATATTAAGAATCTCTCTAAAAAATGAAATGTTATCTGCCTCACTGGCCGGGAAAGCCCGCGTTAATGCCTTTCTAGGAAGGACAGTCCTGAAGGGATGCTTTGCTAGAAAGGTGCCAACGCTCCCCGGGGCCTGCAGACAAATCCAGCGGGCACGGGGCCGCCCGTGCTGCCTCTGGAGGGCACCCGTCCTGCCGGGCAGGGCCAGGACAGGCAGCCTCGCACTCAGAATTTCATTCGGTTTTCTAGATTTGATGCCAGGCCCATAATAATAGTACTTGAGAATGTATTTATCTGGTAAAATTAAAAGCCACTGTTATTTCAACAATGGAACTCAGGATATCAGAACCCACGTCCTGAATTAGACATTGGTTTCTTTTATTATGCCACAATGTAAACATATTTGGTATAAATAATGTTCTCATTGATCTTCATCCAGTTGTTCCAAAAGAGTCCTCCTCTGTTTTTCCAACTCCCCTTCACTCAGCTCACTGCCAGAAGTGTCCCAGTTGCCCTGTGGAGAGAAGCGAGGTTACCGGTAAGCACGATGCGTTTCCGTGCTGTATTGGCCCAGGGGTGGCAAAGCCCGTGCCCAGCATTGCCCCGAGAGCCCCCGGCAGGAGCAGCTGGGGGCACGGGGCGCGGGAGGCTGCGCCGTGTCCTGCTCAGGGACCCCCAGGAAGAGGCGGGGAGGGCAGGGCGGGCAGCGCGAGCGGAGCTGGGCTCCTCCTGCAGACCACCTCTGCTTAACCGCACCTCAGCCCACGCTCTCAACAGAAGATGCCCGCCTCAGGCCACACAATTCCTTTTTTCAAAGGCACGTGGAGGGCAAAGCAGCTTATTTTAAGAAGATAATTATCAAAACCAGACCCCTGCCCTCCCATCTCCTCTGGGAAGGTGGGAGGTGTGGGGCGTTACCCAGAAGGACACCGCCGCCAACACAACCAAAATAACCAGAGCGAGGCAAGTAATTCCCCCCTGAAGAGACCCCAAAGACGCTGAACCAAAAGAAGTTCTTATTTTTCATTCCAACAGTTTTATGTGTCTTCAAAAATACTGTTCTAAGCCCCTTCCAAAACAAGTTAATCAGAGAAGCACCACGGCACGAGCAGGATGGGAGCCATGAGCATTTCCCAGCTTGAAAAGTGCAAGAATGGCAGAACTTCGTTCCACTAAGATTTTTCTCCCCCTGTCAGCCCAGCATCAGCCCAGCACTGCAACTACCAAAATTCCGGCATGCGGGTGCCACCTGGCCCCTCAAATGTTTAAGCAGCTGTGCTGCCCAGCGCTTTTGAGATCAGTCTGGCCAATTGGATGGAAAAAAGCCCGGCAGTTCAGTCATACATGCTACGTTGTCAGAGTATGGACCAAGCTTCAGTACTGTCTATACAATAACATGCCTCGTTCATACTTTACATCAACCAGCAACAAAAAACAGCATTTAATCATAGAATCATTATGGCTGGAAGGGACCTTCAAGATCATCGAATCCAACCACCAACCTAACGCTGCCAAAACCAGCACTAACCCATGTCCCTCAGCACCACGTCTGCCTGTAAAATCAAACAGCAATTTCACACATCAGTAACAAAACACTACATGAGGGCAGAGGATCTGTATGATTAAGCTCTGCTTGAACATTTGGTCCTTTTTATCTGTAAATGGAACATAAATAAAGCTTTAGCACCTTACTTAGAGTAAACCTATAAAGCTTCCACACTATACTATAGCATCCCGCTGACACACAAGCCCAAAGCATCAGATAAAACGGAAACAAAGCTTACAGAATCTTTTCCAAGTCGTTTTTTAGTAGGAGATTTATGTTTTGATTCGGATCTTTGTCTAGCTCTATCCTTCTCGCTCTCCCGCTCTCTTTCTTTTTTGTCTTTTTCTCGTTCAACATCCGATTCTGGTGAATCCTGTGTAAATAAAGGGGAAAATATTAAAGATTAATATTAAGTACATTAGACATTAATTGATAGAATAACCACACCTCAGGAAAGTCTGACTTCATTTCAGTATAGACCACATCAGAAAATCTGCTTCAAGTGGTTACTAATCCAGCACATCCTATTAACCACTGCAGATGTAAATAATGCAAAAACATTACTGAAGCGATTTGAAAAGAAAAGGGGAGAGGTTTGTTCACTACAGAAGAACTATCACCGTTCCCAGTGCATGCAAAGACGGGACATGCTGAGTGCCATACAACAAATCTCTGCACAAATCCATTCACTAAGATCTCCGGAAAGGGTGAAATCTGGGAAACTGTGTTACACGGCTGCTTGGCCGCACTCAAGTGCTTTAAAGCTGCTGGGCTTTTCCTGGATATTAACCCTACTGCGAGGGATGAGGTGGCAGGACTGTGATTTTATTCCACGTTTCATCCCAGTGTTGCTAAACTTGTGACCCTCTTCGTGCACTAGTATCTTACTCAATGGTTAACAATATCCCCCTCCTTGTGAACACTGTCCCCTGAAGGGCACGGCTAACTGCTCAGAAATTACAGAAACAGAAAAATACATCAGTTCTGAAGAGTTTTGCAGCCAAGATGAGTTCAGAGACTCAAACTTCTTTCTTTACCCAGGAAAAAAAAATAATATTCTTTGGCCTCAATGGATACACAGAGTGAAAGCTCTTTCTGCTCTTTTCTGGTCCTTTTAATGCCTCAGTGCATTCGATATCAGAGCTTCTAACGCAACCCTGACGCTCAGACAGACAAAAGGAACAACGCTCAGCATAAGGCAAAAGGAAAAGATGGCTGGGATTCTTCCCAGCTCTCCACAGTAAAAGTGAACGCCAAGATTAGCCATGATAAATAGCAAATAGCAGGCTACTAGTACAGTCCTTTACATCTGCCTGAATGGTCGCAGTTAAACCCCACACATGTAGCAGTCTCGAATGGTTTAATATTAAGGGGTACGTAACAGAAAGCTACCACACTACCAATATCTACCCTCCAGCCTGATCTCACACAATCGCTACTGCAAAGACAGCTGGATGATTACAGAGACCTAAAAAGGAATACTGAGACCAGAGCGTGTCAAGATTTTCACTAGTCAACTCAAGAAAGTTAACTGCACTTACAGACTTATGTCTTCTCTTCTTGCTCTTTTTCTTGTGTTTTTTTGATTTCTTGTAACTTCTCTCTGCAGACACAGGAAGAAACAAAAATACATCAATAAAATGGTAAGGACCCAGCGATAAAACATAACACTAATTCAAAAATAAACAAAAAAATCTCATACCGGATTCTGCACTGGAAGAACGCTCAGAAACTGATCTAGATTCTGAACGCTGTCTTTTCTTCTTTGAATGGCTGTCATCATCCTCTGACTCTGAGCCCTTCAGATACACAAAGCCAATGTGGTCAGCAAGACGACAGCATTATGAATAGTTACAGAAGTAGATTTTAAGACACCATGAAACACCTTACCGAACGAGAACGCGATCGCTTCCTGTGATGTTTTTTAGACTTTTTAGAATGTTTCTTGTTCTTTGAATGGTGATGCTGACACTCGTGCTAGAGTAAGAGAGAAGGCAAAAATCTTACAATCGGTCTGACGGACACAGCAAGAAACTGTAATGATGTTTCTCATCATCCACAAAGGCATCTACAGCTAGCAGTGGTTAAAAAAAAAATAATCACGCATTTATTGTGTCAAAACCCATAAAGAGCTACCAGTCCTGCCATGTTAAAGTTGTAATAACAAGCACCTAGCAGCAAGGAGGCACACAACTTCAGGCATGGATGCAAACAGCTTCTAGTACCCGGGATCCCTGGTTCAATGCTTCCAGTTAAAGCCCCTGCTCAAGACAGCCTAGAACATACTGCATACCTTGCTTTGCCAAATTTGGAATTCTGAAATTAAGCCATTTTAAAAACTCTTACAAACTCCAGAAAATGAAACAAAGAACCCAAAGAGCATGTGCTGCAAAATCAAATCTCGCATTATCTAAGAAAAACCAGCCCCTTATTCAACAAGAATGACTTGTCAAAACTTCATCAGCTTAACTCTTACTGCGGCCCATCTGAAAGTTAAGAATGAAACTGAACTACATCATCCCTTTGGCACATCAGCAAAAAAACTGGCTACAGTTAAAAAAAAAAAAAAGTACATCTGCAAAGCTTAGTATGTTCTTGAAGTTCCAGATTTGTACTGAATAAAATACTGCAGAAGCTCTATTTCCAATTTCATCACTTTTTGTATGAAATAACAGCAATAAACAATTTTTCTAAAACAAACCAGCAAATGCTGATGTTAATTTAACTTCTAGAAATTATTGTAGGGAAGCAGATTAAAAGAACAACTATGCATCAAATAGTATCAAATAACTGTAACATCTTTCTTCAGTTCCTTACTTTCAGGATGAGGTTTTAATATCCATTACTTTTAGGTAACACAGAATGTCCACTGTAACAGAAATGAGTAGAATTCTGTTAAATCCCTCTCTCTTCCCATACAATTTAAAGGTCAATCAACTAAGATGTTTTTTGTACATCCTTTAATCAGGAAAAAAGAAAGTAATAATTACCTCTAGTACATGCATGAAATCTTTAAATATTCTTTTTCTTTCGGACTCCAGAGTGATGTCTTCAAATGCTGGTTCCTTCACAAATCTATCTCTGATCTGTAAGAAAAATACCAATGAAATACTTATATGAAATACAGCCACTCAGAAATAAAAATAATAAAAAAAGGCAATTTCAGCAGTTGAAAAAGCCATTGTACTGTCACAAGGTGATGGAGGCATGCAGAATCAGACTGTTTTTTCCTGCATGTGCCCTTTAAACCACTCAAGCTTGTTAAAACATGCATTTTTATACAAAGTATACTTCGACAGGAAAGGTTGCTAAAGATTTTTTCTTTTTAAAGAACAAAGTTACAGACTTTTGACTAAGCAGAGTGCTTTACCTCCATTTAAATTAAGTTTGGGGGCTTTGTGTTACTAGTTTTTTTGGGGGTGATGGTATTTTTTTGCGGGTTTTTTTTTTTTGGTTGGTTGGGTTTAGCGTTTTCCTGTTTATGTTTCAAATTGTATTCAAATGTATCAATAGAATGAAGTTATTCACATCAAATTTCAAACTTTACTGAAGAAATGACAGGACAATTTTTATGGGTCTAAGTTATATGAACAGAAACACTAAGTGCTTAGAGAATCTAGGTTTCCTTACAAAAGCCTTAGCACGCAGCAGCCTGTTAAATATTTGGAAAGACTTTCATAATTAAGTGATGATACATACATCTTCCCAGACAGCATCCAATTCAATTGGAGGAGTAGCTTGCTTCAACATACTCTTGAAGGCAGACTCTTTCCGCTTCATTTTGCGAGCTTCTTCTTTTTCCCTTTCTCTTTCACGGGCTTCTGCCTTTTCTAGCAGCTATATCAAACAAAAGTTGTAAGATCATTTCAAAGATATCAAAATGGAAGACTAATAATTCAGTTTAATGCAATTTTTTGGAAAGCCCAATGACAGTTCACCTTCAGAGTTTTCTATTGGTCAGTTGGGCGTTCAGGAAAATTAACCAATTACTTATTCTTAAAGCATGCGACTGCTTTAGATTCTCAAGCAGAATCTAAAATAGAGATAATACATCACGCAAGCCCGAACCACAGAAACACACACACAGAAAAATATCCCTCATGAGAGAAGTTACGCATAAATGAGAGAACATTACTTAATTCCCACCGCAGAATTTCTCACTGAAATGTCTATGTTTTGAATAAAGATATACCTCTGCAATCTTTATTTTGGGAACTGGTATCAGGATAAGCAACTCTGAAGCATGGCATCTCAAATATGATGAAAGTAGTCATAGCACTACAGTGAAAGTAAGTGCCAATTCTTGTTTTTACTAGAGATTTCACATTATAAGTTCTCAAACATTCCTATACGTTAATACTTACACTGTTGAAAGCCAGCTTAATATTTCCTGCATCTAAAGTGGTAGCTCTTTTAGTTGAACTGATGACCGTAACAAAATCTTCAAAAGAAGTATTCACTTCAACCACAAATCCTTTATCCTGTAAGAAAATTGCTTCTTTGGCATCAGGTAAGTCAGGAACTCTCCCTTCAGTGCTAATGCACATGACATTAACGCAATGTGAAAACCCACCTCCCAGTAGTCGCATTCAAGTTCACTTGAATGATATATTTGACATTAAAAGAAGAAACCACATAATGGGCCATTTCCCCCCCCCCTCACCTTTAGGATATCCTTTATTATCTTCTTTTCATCGTGGTAACGTGCTTTCAAGTCTTCAACATAGAACTTGAAAAGATCAAGTGCTGTTGATCCTGATGAAAAAACTAGATAAGTCAAAAGCTAGCTCTAATAAAAGAGCTGCATTTTTTTAAACATTTAGAAAATATACAAATAACCCTGCTCTATTCTGCCCCAAATCCGAGACCTCTACCTTACTTTCTACAGGGTTAGAAGAGGCAGTGTTCTTACCAGGCTGACCAAGCATGTTAGTGAATCTGATGTCAGAGCTTATGGTTGGGTACAACTCCATCCAGGAGGACATTGAATGCAACTGTCCATGCTCGTGCAGTTCATCTAAGAAGAGCTGCAAAACAGATGTGAAATGGAAATTTGTAGTCGCTCATCATACTTTTACTTGGCTAACAGCTGGAATGGATACTTTTGATAACTGGAATTCCAGTTTTGTTAAAATGCAATTGAAAAATCATTTTTTACGTCATTTCTTCCTGCCTTCAACCACCATTTACAATGTTCCAATTGCATTTCCTTTCCATTCAATTCTATTTCCTCCTACTTTCCCCTCTTGCAGCTTTCTGGCAAACAGATGTATTATACAGCAGGCAAAGTGCTACAACACTGATAACTAACGCATTATACACACCCGTTACACTACCCTAAGAAATAAAAAAAACATATCTAATCATGACATATCTAGGACAGAAAAAGAAAGTCCACCAACCTGGAAAGATTCTCTGTTTTTACGCTGCCGCCTTCTTTCTCTAAGCAAACTTTTCTGTTTTTCTTCTTCCTCCTCTTTTTCCAGTGCCCTAATATGTTCCTCAAAACAGATCAGTGCATCCTCCTTATCCATGTCTGGCAACAGATAACAACAGAACGGTAAGAGTAAAAATTAGGTATTTCTTCCCACTAATTGCAGAAAGTTTGTTACTACGAGGCAATGGTTGCCAATTGTTACCGGGAGCCGTAATTTCCTTGAGCACTGAAATGTATGAAGATCTGAGCAGCAGCAAAAACCAACCTCCCCCAACCTGGATAAATGATCATTGCCAATACAGAGCACAGAGGCCTTTAATAAGAAAAAAGTGTTGCGGATGAGCACTTGTGCATCTCCCCGCACTACCGCATGTGTCTTAAAAACACAGGACAGGGGTAAGAACACAGAGCATCTTTGTCAAATGCTGTGGCTGTGTATATACATAAGCTGCTCTTAAAATACAGATCAACTCATTTATAAGAAAAATGTGCTCATAACGGAAAAACTGCCTTCTTACTCTAGAAGAGTAAAAAGAATTACTTTTCTAGGAAAATATACTCAACAGGACCTCAGTCTAGCAAAAGGTAGTGCAAGGATTTGCAACAGATTATGTTGTCAAATAATTCTTCAAATTTCAAAGGCTAAAAACTGCTAAAGCAATTCAATCCCCCAGAAAAAAGTATCCTTTGCTTTATCATCAGGATTAATCAGTAATGATTTTTGAAGCTGGCATCGGTTTCCTGGGAACCAAACAAGACAGGTTGCTTTATACAGGCTGCTCAGCAGCTGTCGTAGCGGCTCTGGACTGGGCAAGAGCAAGTCGTACCCAGTCAGGAGTCCTCGCTACACAAATCCATTCCCTCCTCTAAAAGAAACGCACAGACTTTTTACATACTCTGAAGTTCCTCGTCTTCTGCAAATGTAGGATTGTCCATCAGATACTGCTGAGCCTCTGACCATGTAGTACAGTAAGTGACGTTAGCCATGTTATCTAGTATGTTCTTCAAAGCTTCCCAATTCCTCTTTCGTAACTGTTTGGCTTGTTCCTGAGGTGAAAATGCATTTTTTTTTTAATTTGTTTAATTTGAGGTTGTATAAACAAAAATATATGACCCCTCAAGTTTATTCTCCAAGGAAACACAAAACTAACCTTTTGTTTGCGTGTAAAGCAACGTTAATACAATTTTGACCTACGTATAATTTTTACATACTATTATTGCTTGCATCCACAAACCATTTCACTACTATTATCTCTGACTGCTCCCGATAAATGGGACAAGCTCATGAAACAGTGCTCATCTTTTAGAGATACTGCTAAGAAACTGCCAGTACATTCAGTAAACAGTCAGTGCTGCAACAAGGTACTACTGGCCACTGTGCTGTTGAAAAGTGGATCTAAACCAGTTGTGCTGATCACGGGCAATTTCTTAAGCAGTGCTGTTTGATGGCTGGCCTCTTTCTGTTGGCTTTTCGAGCAGTGTGGACCTTAACACTAGTCTCGCTTAAATCCATTTCACAAACAGTCTTGCTACACAATTTGTTTCCAATTGCCTGTTTTCCATCTGCTCCATGATGGTGAGTGCTAGCATCACTAGCAAACTGCAGTGAAGATGAACTGACCGGATACAATTCCGGCCAGACCCTCACAGTGGGTACGGTACCACTGAGGTTAAAGGCAACACAGCTTTCTAACAAGCCCATGATCGTTTCACAGTCTGATTCAGAGCAGTTCAGAATAAAAGCCATGACAGAATTTATTAAAATCATACTAAAAGTTAAACACATTGCAAAATTAGCAGCAGTATATCTCAGTAAGAACAAAGATCTTTCAAAGAAACTGCTGCTGTATCTGCCAGAGTCAAATGAGGGGTTCACCTTGTCCACCAGCAGACTGCAAGGAACTAGGGAAAGATAACAAGAGCAATCTACTCCTAGCGCACTTGCCCAGGTTCAGACAGGTAGTTTTTCAGAAAATCTTGATCTCCGGAACTACTCACTCTGTCTCATAGCTGATAAACCTTCCCTCCCTTCTGTTCCTGTCTCTTTCTCTCTGCCCCTTTGGAGAGAGGGTAAACTCACCCGCGACCTGTATGCAATACGTGGTTCACACTAACGCAGTGACGTACCCATTTGGTTCTCCATGCCTTTCCTACAGGTTCCTCCCCCGCTGTACAGCTTTTGCCTGTCCCTGAACAGTACTCAGAACGGCACTGGTTGCAAGATTTCTTTACTAAGAAGTATAAACTAATTTACAGATAACAAGTGAAAAGATAAGTTTGAAAGAAAATTACCTTCTCTTTCTTAGACAGAAAAAACAAGACATCTTCATAAATTTCGAGACGATCACGCTCAGATATGGCATTCCAGACTTCCATCTCCCCAAACATTTGTTCAGCTTTTCTGTACAAAACAAAGCAAAAGCATACAATCATTTATCGGGGAACGCTGATTTAAATTGTCCTGTCGGCTTACAACAGACTGCACTAATGTTACTGCAAGTCGTAATGCTTTTGAGTAGTATCTTCCTCATTTTCTGTCTTGGGAAACTTTTTCTGTAACACTTTTGTATCTCTTACAAATAAAGGAAACAGTTAAAAATTAAAGCTGATGCCACTACGCACTCCTCTCCCCAGAAGTGCTAAGTTCACCTGCAGTGCACTACATCAGTATTTTTATCTGAGGGTTGGCACATGTTCAGGTCACTGTTCTAGCAAACATTATAAGAAATCGGATCTACGAAATTTTGAACAACAAGCTTATTACATAGACCTCCCTTTGGACATGAACTTCCATGAACAAGCTATCAGAAATACTTTGTTTTCAATGCTAGATGCAATATAAACTCCTCTCAGTGTTATCTTTCCTTTCTACTTATTAGAAGCTCAACCCATTATCATCTGCACTTCACTCATTTGAGTGATTTTGCCTGGGTCTTAAATACGTTCTGCAAAAATTAGAGTATTTGTGTTCCTGTAAAAATTTCAGTTTCGGTCTGAGCGCATACAAAGGTTGGCATTCACCAAGAGCAAACCAGGAAGATTTGATTATTAACTTGGCAAGCTAGTAAAGGCTAGAACTGCGTTTAATACTGGTCTTACTTGTATCTTGTTGTGGATGTCATCTTTTCGTGGTTTTCAAGAAAACGCTGGAATGATTCTTTAGCTTCTTTGTATTTTGATCTTGCTTCTTCTTTCTCTTCTTTTTCTGTTTGAACTTTGTAAGCATTAAAAGCTTGCTTTTTCTCACTTAATTTTGCCAAAGCACTTCATATCAAAGAAAAAGAAAACAACGTCAATTATAAAAAGGGAATTAAATGAGAGAAACAAAACCAAAGAACCAAAAGATAACAGATTTGAATAATCCAGATTTTTGAGACAAAATTAAATATAATCTAAATGGCCAGTCATCACCTTGTTTATTCCTCAGGATTAATGGAAGATCATTTAAAAAAAAGCCGTAAAAGTCACACACTTACTAATAAAAGCAGTTAATAATAAAACACAAGCTACTATCATGCTTTCAGGTTGCATTTACACATTTCACACTACAATACTATTTTATCATAGATAACAACCACTTTCCTGCCAATCTTTACAGCAGCCATTCATTTCAAAAAGTAACCTAGAAAGTTTTCAGCTGTCATTGTAAACATATGCTTTTATTCCCAAGGAAGTAACGCAAACAGCATGAAATACAACCAACAACTGCCACATCTTTTCCAAATGAAAAATTAGCCCTGTGACTTGAATTTCTTTACATAGGAAAGGAATAAAGTTCTCTAACAATGGTACATTTTCACTAATGCACAAATATCTATTAAAACAATCAAAAGTTATGTCTACTAGTGAAGTCAAACTACCTAAAATAGTATTTGAGTAGAAATGTAAGGAGGAAAGAATCAAGCAGTACCTGTATCTAGGATCATTAATGATCATTTTCATAGCTTGTTCCCAAGAAGCATTGGACGGTACTCGCTGTAAAGACATTAAATCATTAAGTAATTAGATTTAGAACCAACATCCAACAATGACCAATTCCTGAAAAAATAGCCCTCAGGAAAAAAAAAAAAAAAAAAGCGCTACACTTTTGAGGCTAAGACAACATTCTTTTTCACAAATTTTATTTACGTTTTATTAACAGTCAACATAGAAAATGAAACAAGGTACTTTTGGGATCATTGCCAATAAATTCTTCTGGAAGTTTGTCTACTATACAACTATATTGACTCACTAGACAAAACACAAACAGATCTCTGACACTCTGAGAGAAAAACAGAGTCAATCTCATTTTACTCCCACTTCATCTCCATCTTTAAAACAAAGATAAAAAATTGAGGACTCAGAGGATCAGGCAACACTTTTATTACAAATGTACTTGACTGTCAGACAAAAATATTGCCAACCATAATTTCCACAACACTTAAATACAGTTTTAGAATTACTACTTCACAG
>VYZM01020582.1:167188-179125 GCA_013398915.1 Dromas ardeola
GCCTTTAAATCAGTCTACCTTATGGAAACACTGCAAATGAAATCTAACAGTTTGTCCTTTTTCCATACGGCCTTCTACACTGTCTGTCTCTGAAGCATCTACTGAAGCTGTCCCTCAAGTCACTCACCACTCCAGTTTGAATTTTGGACAAAGACCAGATTACAAGTTTGCATTAGTGTGTGAGGATCATGTAAAAGGACGAAAATAAGAAAAACCTCAACTGACAGCCCTGATGAAAACTCAACACCTCCCCACTCACCCAAAGAGCTGAAAAAAGGTTTAGACTATTTGTTTTCACTGTAGCATTCTTTTCCCTCATTTCTTGTCTAGTACAAAAGTTCTCTTCCACAGTAGGGAGAAATTCTTCACCAAAAAAGTCTAGCAATTTCTGGCAAATGCAGCTTTTGTAGTTCAAGAAAGCATTAAAAGTAGTTGACCAAAATACCTTTTCTTTTAACAGTTCTTTAAATGCTTGCTTTGCTTCTTCCTTTGTATTCCATGTATAGGTTTTTTTAACTGGTTGAGCATCGTCGTCCTCTTTCTTTGAAGCAGCACTATATATAAAAATCAGTAATTTTATTATGTAACCATTTTTTTTTTTCTAAGTTAGAGCCACCATAATCAGATAGAATGAGTTTTTTAAATAGCAACTCAAAGAAAAATAATAATGCAACAAGATTCTGTGACAAACACAATTTATACAAGACTTTGTACAGGCACCATACGCAACTGATCAAAAAAGCAAACTATTTCAGAACAGTATTATCACTTCTGCAAGCGGCTAGCTGCTCAAGTTATCTAGAAATGAGTTATAAAAATATAATGCTGAAATTTAGCGGGAATACTTAAATATATGTATTATATAAAAATATAAAAGGGAGTGGCTAAAAATATGCCTCTTGCCCTTAGTTATCTCCTGCTGGCTATAATTCCCCACAGCGTGAGGTTTTTTTTGTTTGAATGATAAAAAGCATAAGCTATAATCCCCCACGTAATCAATTCTGCATTATTAAAAAACAAAGGATCTCACTTCTGGTGGAAGAGATAAAGATCCATTTAGTATTGTATTTTTGTCTAATGATAGCCAATTGCACAGATCTAAGTGTCAAGGTTTAGGCTGGGCCAGCCGCCAAACAAGTGACAGGTGCTCTCTATTAACCCCTCCCCTTTCCCAGAAGGAGCAGGGAGAGGCAGTAAGGGAGAGACACTTATGGGTTGAAAAAAAACCTAAAAAAGCTTTAATGAAGTATTAAACTATAAAAAGAAATGACAATACTAATAAGAAAATAACAAAATATATAAAAACCAATATCAAGCTCCCAGGATGATGATCACATCAGCCCAGCACTGGGACTGGACTCGGTGGCAGATGGGAACTGGATTCAGGGACACATGGATTGGGATCAAAGGCAGACGAACACAGTCCTCCTCAGACACCGGCCACTGAAGCAAGAGCCTGACCCTTTGCTCCCTCAGCTTTTATACTGAGCATGATGCCGATGGGATGAAATACCCCGTTGGCCAGTTTTGGGTCACCTGCCCTGCCCACTCCTCCCTGCGGGTGTGACCCCTGTACACTCTTCCGCTTCCGATCCTCCAACGTGGCAAATAAAAGTGAGCTGACCTTGGCTGTTATAGCAGTAAGTATACGCAAGAGCCTCTCTGCGTACCATTCCTTGGTATTCACTATAAACATCAGGCCTTATCTCTGCTAGTAGCAAACACTGTCTGAAAAACATACTGATAATTTCTGACAGTGCAGTCAGTTAGAAGAGGCTTAACTGAAAAGTAAAATTACCAAAAAGCAAAACTGGCTTTGTTCTATCTCAAACCAGGACACTGCGGAAGGGGAAGCGTACAGGGTAAGCATATAATGTTACTCTGGGAAACTCTTACAGCTATCAAAAGTTTATGAAATGTTTGAGGCATAAGCGTTCTCTGTGGGGTTTAAGAGTTTTGGGGGAGGGTTGGCAAGGGGAGGATGTTAACTTTTCTAAAAATAGATTTAACACTCCTTCCTCTCTGTCTTACTCATTCTCCTCTGCTGTCATTGACTCCCGTCCACATTTCACTGAAGAAACGACTGTCAAAGACGCCTAGCCACCTACAGCTGAAGATAAACCGGATCCTAGAAGAAATACAAAACTGCAGCAAAGCCACACGCTTTGTCATTTCACTCACTCTGCTGAAGCCTCCTGCTTGGAAGAGTCATCTGCTGCGTTAGCTGCAGTTTCTCCACCCTGTTCCTGCGCAGCAGATGCAGAAGTCGCTTGTCCCTGTTCCTCAGCTGCGGCCGTGCCAGTACTCTCATTTTCCCCAGAAGCAGCTGCAGCAGATTCTGCTTCGGGGGCTGCTGCTGCTGCAGAAGCCGCAGTGGTGGTAGTGACAGCGCCGGCAGTCTCTGCAGCAGTTGTGGCTGTGGTGGCTGCACTTGCTGCTTCTGCTGCAGCGGCTGGAGCAGATGTTGTTGGAGTTGAGTCTTCGGGCTTTGTGCTAGAGGTATCAAAAAACAGGCAGTGTCGCACACAAGCATGGGACAACTTAACCGTTTAGGGAAACGCATACTTTAAATAAGTTAATAAAGTACAAAATGAGAGGTTTAGGTCTAGTTACAAAGATTTCTCAAAAGAATACAAAACAATCTTAGCTCAGAGAAAGGAAATGCTTTACTGAAACTGTGTATCTATGTAGATCAATCGTTTCCGTTAATATCTAAAAAGTCTATGTGCTCTAGGATTCTTTTTAAGCCACTAGGAAAAGTTGCAAGAAGAATTTTTAAAGTTTCAAGGACTAGAATCCATTTTTAAGAAATAAGCAGCTTAACATAAAAAACATTAGCATGCCATTAAAAACATACCTGTTTTCCTCAGCTTTAATCATTGCTAGAGGAAAAAGGGGAAAAAACAATCAAAATACAGCTTAAAAATATTTTATATACACATGGTAAAAAGTTACCGTTAATATGACTTAATAAAAGCATAGCTTTAAATATTTTTGTTGCTATAAATAATTTTAATATTTATGCCCTTTGAAGACTGAAAGCAATTCAGACTAAAACAAAATTTAGAAATTATTACACCGGCCCTCTGCCTCTTGTCTTCCCCCATCAACCTGAACCCCTTCACAAAGCCTACTAAGTTCTTACAGGTTTTCGAAGGACTGGTGGCTAAGTAAGAGCCACATCCTCTAACAGCCCTAAAATGAAGACAGACCCGAAGCATCACCCACTGCTAACAGGGAGCACCCACACAGCCCTCAAAAAGCCACAGCGCGTCACAGTCTAATTCAGTTCCTGTTTAGGGACACGAGGGGGAGCTGATGCTGCTGCCACGTAAATAGGGAAGAACTAAGGATATAATGGAAAAAGGGACAGTGATGAGGTGGTGAGGACACAGGAAACGACTGCTCCATAGAAACTCTACTACATAAAGCTTATTTCATTAGATTTCATTCCTAACAGAAGTTTGAGTGCTTTGATACCAAATTTTTACCAAAAGTCAGGCATATGCACAGCTTGCAATCACTGCCACCCTCCCTACTCATTTTTGTTAACGTTACCTTCAAGATCCTCAAGCTCTTTGGGTTTTGCCCAGCGCGATTCCTTTGTTTGGGAATTGTAATAGTAGGGCTTTCCAGAGTCAGACTTATACTCTTTCCAGGGGCACTTAGACAATAATTGCTAATGGACAGAAAACAAAAACATAAAATCAAACTTACAATGGTGTTTTAAAAATAAAAGGACAGCAAGAAGTGAGCAACAAATGCTACACCAAGAAATAACTTAAGGATCAATAAATACAGGCATATACTTTCCAAGGAAAATCCTCTCTAACGATAAACAAACACATTATTTATCTAATTATTAAAGAACGTCATCTTTTTAATAAGGAAAATGTACTTAAAAATTGAGGAAAACTGCTGAGAGTTTCGTCCATTTTGCAGCATCAAGTTCTACCAACGTAAGGAGTGCGATATAAACATTTTTGCAACATTTCTTATTTTAAGAGTTTGCTCCCAGTAGAAATGAAATATCTATTGACCTAGCTATCCTCCTGCACGACAGTTATGCTAGAAAATTCTTGTGTTCACACAAACTCATGCAGTACAGTAATCTTCATCTGAATTTAGTTTACCTCAGCCGGTGTTTTGAGATCATCTGGCTTCTCCCATGTAGACTGCTTTGTTTCAGTATTATAGTAATATGTTCTTCCATCAGGTGACTTGTGTTCTGTCCATGTAGATTTCTAAGAAAAATAAAAGATACCATTAATGATGAACAATAGTTGCTGATCGAGATGCTATCAGAAGCCACTAAGAAGTTAAATACAAGTGGAAAGCAGAAAAACCTGTTTGGAGTGCTCTTCGTTAACAGAACTGTTGGTGGTGGCAGTTTGCTGGGCTGCACAAACTACGGGATGCGTTGTCTGAGGGCGAAACAAAACAGAGGTCTGAAAAGACATTCTGGTTAATATTTGTTTTTAGTTTGAATGCATATATTAAACACACCAAGTAATTTAGCAGCAAAGGAAAGACAGCAAGCCAAAATATAAACACATCTAAGTCAGTATTGTTTTCAAGAAACTACTACTTTGTGAGAAGAGCTATTAAGAGTCTTTAGCTACTAAGAATCCAAGGCAGCATTACCATCAGAAAAGAAAGCAAAAGGGAGTGTGACCAGACCCTAACAACTCCAAGTGAAAGTCCCAGAAGCACACCATGTTTTCAAAACTAAGGAAAAAAAGTCAGAAGATTCTGACTTCAAGGGTTTAGTGTGAACTCAGGAGTGCCTTCCTACTGCTTTTCATTGACAGTTTACATCAGGTCTCTGAAATGAGGACTGGTGGAACACAGCTTTAGCCATCTACTGTTTCAGTTACTGGTCCAGTTGCCTTGTTCCAATTACACAGAACACAAATCTCACAGATATAAAAGGACAGTTGATATTCACCAACATTTAACAATTAAGCTAGGTACAACATGCCCAAATTTTGAACCAAAAAACTTACAATGGGGTAGCTTTGAGGCCACATGACTATTTTTACAGATTCCACCCCTTTGTTACCTAGCCAAACTATTTTCCTCATCATCGTAAAAACTAAAGGTAAAGGTCTGGGATATCCTCTAGAGAAGTAATTTAGTATTTACAAAATTATAAATAGAAATCTGATAGTGACTGAAAGTTATTCATGGTCATTCGAGGTGCCACGAAAGACAAAATTTGAGATTACTTTTAGATGACCTGCCTACCTCAGAACAAAGTTACACTAATTCATGATTCAAAAGTTTCAATATTGAAATATACAGCGCCAGTTCTGTTCCATGAGCGATTTCCCATCTGATGGAAAGGTGGAAGACTACTGAAAATCACCTAATGAGGTAAGTCTGGCCTGCATGCCACCATCCTGTTTACAAGTTCAACCTACGTTAAATCACCTTCCATGCAACCTACCCAATATTTATTCCTACTTACGTTACTGAATTATGCTGTGTTCTCACAAACATGGAAGGAGACACTAACAAATAATGTCATGACTTTGGGGGGGAGAAGTTAACTTAAATTATCAATGAGCAGCGAAACTGATGAAGTGGTGATGACCATTCTTTTGATGTTAGTCCTTCATATTCTTCAAAAAACACAGTGATGTTTTCAAAATTGTTATGGGTAACTATATAGGCTATTCTCTTTTTATTGTTGAAGTGTTTGGTAACAAAACTCTCAGTAATCTGATAATACTAATAAAGGTTCCAATATATCACACAGAACTGAACAATAGCAGAACCTTGACCTGGCTTTTTCCTGCTGAGCACAGGTGCGTTAAGGAACAGCAAAGATGACTTAATCATTGCCTACTGAATTCTGCTATACACATTAGAACTGCCACAGCAAAATATTCATTAATATGCAACAGGCAAGAAGTTACCCGAATGTAAGTAAAACAAAAAACTGCTTAAAAACTGGTCACTGAAATGGAAGGAAAAAATAAAAAAAATAAAAAATAAAAAAAGGAATACAGAAAGAGGAACAACCTTCCCTCTTCTTCATTACAAATAAAACCCCAACTCTACCCTGAGTATCTATCTAGTCCAACACTTGCCAAGATCTCAATCTGAGAACAGTCAGCTTTAAACTAACATAGGTATCTAGGCTACAATAATTCACTTCCTGCTCAGCTAGGGCAAAAAGACCTAAAAACACCACAAGAAACATCTCATATTGCTGTCCTGCACACTAGAAGAACCAGAAACAGACTTCAGTGCTCAGAAATGAGAGGAAATACAACAGAAAAGACACTTACTTTAACTATTAACATTAATTACAGACTGACAGTCAAATAAGCAAAGAAGCTCCATATGAGAAGAAAAATAAGATACAAGGTTTTCTTTTAAACCAACACCACACAGCTATTACAATCTTCTAGAATTTTGGTTTTCACATACCTGAGTTCCAGGAGGCGTCACACCTGAAAAATAATAATAATTAAAAAAAAAATACATTAAAAAGGTTTTGGTCGCTTTGTTTTCCTATATAGACTAATTAATCAATGTTTGAAAGAAATATTTTCTGGGAATCAACAAAGAGGTCAGTTGCTGAAATGCTAAATCATGTTTTACAGAAAAGTATAATTTTTTATCTTTTTTTTAGAATACTTCACCTAATTTTCGTGAAATATTTTGAAACGGTAATAAATTGTTTATACTTACCTACTTGCGCATCCATACTGTTCACCCCTGGCTGTGGAAGCAACCAACAGATATTTAAGCAATGAGTGCAATTGTAATTAAATCATCAATAAATACAGTACGTATTCAAACAACTGTTTTCAGCAACAAAATTCTCTGCTGCCTTAAATATGGATTCCTAGCTTCCCAGCACCCACTGAATTATTACTGCTCCTTAAAGAAGCCATTAGGAGTATCAAGCTACTTTT
Source organism: Dromas ardeola (assembly GCA_013398915.1). Lineage (NCBI taxonomy): Eukaryota > Metazoa > Chordata > Aves > Charadriiformes > Dromadidae > Dromas > Dromas ardeola. The sequence goes on from VYZM01020582.1 coordinate 174,118, forward strand.
CAGAAAGGAAATGTATACAATAAAGTACACCAGCCATTGTTCCAATACCCATCTTCATCTCCCAAATGAGTAGGTCGGGAGGAAAAAAAGAGGAAAAAAAAAAAGGAGATATTCTGAATTTCTGCTGGAATAGCTTAGTAGGCTTCTGTTGTAATTATGTGTCATAAGCCTTTGAACGTATTAGCGTTGAGTTTGTTGCATTCATAAAACTGCTTGCAAATAACCAAAGCTCTTACAGATACCCGTTTTGAAATTCTTTCAAACAAAGGGAAAAGATTAACAGGATTCAAACAAGAGTTTTCCCAATTCCTTTCTTTTTCTGTAGGCAAAAATATAGCTTGCAGGTTTATCTTTTGCTAAGGTTTATATTTCAGCTCTCTTCTACGAACTTTATTAACAAAAAACTCAAGTAAAAAAGGAAAAATTTCTAAAAAGAGAGAAGAAATTACATTGGATCAATTATGTTTGATATTATCCAATAGGACTAAACCAAGTGAATTCTCAACAAACTTCAGAGGCCTTTAAAGTGCATTCTGTGTATTAACTATTACAGCTCCTCTGTGTGTGCGTATGTCTATGAGAATAAATACTGCCAGTTAAGCAAGGCCATCATTAAATCGGTGTCCCCGTTAAGTAACCCTTCTGACATATTTCTTTTCTTGTGCCTATGTTTACTTTTCCAAATTCCATCCTAGTTTGCTGTATATTGTAAGAGCACTAATCTGACTGAAATAGTAATTTTTAAGAATTACACTGGTTCTAATCCGCTTTCTGGAAGGAAACACTTCTGTAGACCACAAAACAGAACCTGCACAGGAGTGGTCCGAAAAACCACCACGCTGCAATGAAACACAGCCAAGACCAAAGGGCCCTGACACCAGTACAAATCATCCAGTTGGCCTCGGTGAGCTCTAGATGACATTTTGCACTGGGAGAAGGTCTTTTCCATCAGACAGACAAAACCATAACAACTCACTAATCTCATGAAGTTTACCAAGCAAATCATCAGGGCTGCAAAGGTCACCATTTTTCACTCATCTACAAATTATTTTAAATTAGGAAGTGGTAAATTCATTCCTGTATTTCTGAAACACTTCCCAGGCTGTGGTACACACGCCATAGCAGAGAGGTACAAGAATGCTGCCATGACAGACCAGTGCATTCTCGTGCACATGCAAAGGTGTGAGCTCCTGCTATCACTGCCAGGAGGGGTAAAGGCAAAATTATAAGATGGAGCCCTCTGTCACACTACTTTGAATTAAGTCTGTGGTTATGTGGCATTTAGGAGGCAATCAAACTTTATTCCTAATCCCATATTATAAAACCAAGTGATCTGTGTTCTTGCCAAAATATGTAAAAAAAAAATACAGTAAAACTCAAAAGGAGACTAAGTTTTAAGTCTCTTTTGGCCATAGAATTTTTTAAGATTTTTCTCTGAAGATCTGAAATGCTTTCAAAATTTTCCATGAGCATCACTTGTCAGAAATTCATGACAACTTCCATATGCGAAATGGAGGAAAATCATTAACATCCTTCCTACTTGGTAGCTTCTAAAATATTTAGTGCATTAGGAAGTAGCTACATGAGCACAAGAACTAACGAAGCACGTTTCCCAAGAATTGCCTAGGGTGTTACTGACTTTTACTTAAATTACACTGTGGCTGTAAGATACGCTCACATCTCATTAAACAGAGATCAGCAGTGAGAAACAAACTTGTAACTAACAGGCAGATTCTCTACTGTCTGATAAAACCCAAGCCCTAAATTTCAGTTTTTTCCACTGTTAAAATAATTAACATCCCTTCTCCAGTATGAATTCTCAGTCATCTAGTACTTGTCAAGGTGACTTTACGTCCTTTTCCTAACAGTCCCTTCTCTACTTATCTTGCAGAAACTTTGTGATTTTTCTCTCATTACTCCAGAGGGCAGATGGACTACTTAGCACAATACATCTGGTTACACATAGCATATTTAGTAGATGAATTAAAGATCTCTTTCAGCAAACCCTTAATGAAAAAAAAAAAAAAAAAGTGGAGTATTAACCAACTTATTTTTAAAAAACAATTACAAAAGCAGTAACAAAGGGTTTGTCCTTAGCACTGTAGAAAAATACTGAGTTCTACAAGGATGAGACCTGCCTTGGGGATGTAGTACCTGCATGGTAAGAAAATAAAAAAGAATGTATTTCTAAATTTAAGTGGATAGAAATGTTTTTAAGTGGTACTCCTACAGATCTCCAAAAAGATTATGTTAATAGGAAAGAAATTTAGCCTTTTCTACTTCAGAGACTTTATCTATGATATCTGTTAACTCTTCCCTCTCCATTTCCACCCAAATAACTTCTTCATACATTTACCGATTTCAGCACACTTTACTCAAGATCTCAAACGTGCTGAATTTCAGAAACTTTTATGAAAAATCAGATATAGTGGTCAGACAATTAGTCCTCCTTGCAAAGAGCCAGAGTTCACACTGGTTCCTGCCAAACTACAAGCAGGTGAGGGACAACGGAGGAGGCCAAGGGTATGCGAAGGATTACTGGAAGCAGGATCCAGACAGAAAAAAGAAGGAAAAATCAGACATAGATCCAGAGAAGAGTTTAAAGACTGATGAAAATCCACAGGACACCAAGTATCCCTAGCTCTACTTCTCACAGAAATCTTACTTTTCACAATAATTCAAGAGCTAGATAAAACTTAATTGCCATTAGCAATACCTTTTTCATAATCGAAGAAAACAAAAGCATACCCAGACTGAAGCAATGACAACTGATACAAAGACCTTTTAAAAACCAGAACAGTTAAGTTAAACTCACCGGAACTGTAGGCTGCATAGCAGCTTGAGACATGTGAGACATCATCATTCCAGGCATTACTGACTGCATCATTCCAGGCATCTATAATTAAAAAGTATTGCAGAAATATTTTATGATATTTTAAACATAAAATATGAGGATTCTTTTATTTTTATTTAAAAGCAATCACTTGTTACTAGTTTTTATTTTAAAAAAACCTTTTAAGCACTTGGCAACAAAAAAACAGTAGGTTTGTAGAACGCTGATTCCTTTCATTACATTCTTACAAAATCGACATTATGAATAACACGTCTAGGGTATTCCAAAGTCTGATATGAAATATTAATAAAGAAGACCATTTAAACTACAAAAGAACAACAGCAAATGTAAGATTTGTGATCTGTATTACTGAAATCCCAAGTTAAAGCAGGAAAAATAAAGGTTGGGAAAGATTTCTGCAAAAGTATAAGGCCACACGGAACAAACTAAACAAAGGAAAGGTAAACTCAAGAGTCTGAGGGTAGTTCTGCTTGTGTTTTTTGACAACTTACAACCTGTCTCCCTTTCTTCTTACCTCACAAATAGGAAGAGACACTTTACAGGGGCACTAGAATAATGAATTTCTGCAAACAACTTTGAGATGAAGAGAGCAATTAGATTTAAACATCAAAGCTCTAAAAAAATTCTAAACTCTTTTTTTAAAGGTCTGGGGAAAAAAACACCTTAATATAGACATACAATGTTAAACCATGTAACAGTGTGAACTTGGTAATGGCAACATACCACGCTACAGAAATGAAAAGTTTGAGTCTAGACTTGTGTCTGAGTTCGTTGGGTGGTCTAATGAGACCAAAAAAACCCCAAGAACTGCTACTCAGATAAGCTATCTTTTGCTCAAATATTTATGCTTATAGTCTCAACGGAATAGTTATGCATCATTGAAGTGATGCACTGAAAGGACGTCAAAAATGCTACTAAAAACGTGTTTAATACCTTGCATGTTTCCCATTATTTTTGCTGATCCTGGCTTTTAAGAACTAACAAGCCATTGAAAAGTGGCAAAGTGAACAATATATATAATTTAGGTCATTACGAACATGAACTTCTGGCCACTCATCCCAAACAGGTCTTGAAGTCAACCCCCTTCAACCTTTCAGTTATGCCCCTTTACCTTTATTGTCCTTGGCAGGCTGGCCAAGTGACCCCATCCCCCTGTATCTTCAGGGAGCATCTGGTTACCACTCTCCTCATCTTGTACCTCGTGCGGAGAGAGGGATATGTGGTAGGGCTACTGCTCCACCCTCAAATCCACAAGGTTTTCTTGGGAGGGTGAGGGAGGAAGGAAAGACTGGAAGGCGGCCCCTCCTATTCCTCGCCATCCTGTAGAAGCAGGAGAAGAAAGCACTCTTGCCCCATCGCTACTTGCAACTAAGGGGGCTGGGAGCGTGTGGAACTTCTTAAAAGCCCTGGCTCAGGTCTTGAAGAAACCCTGCGCACTGCTTGGTTTCTGCGTAACACTAACCCAAAGTCAGCAAAGTAAAAAAAAAAAAAATGTTGGGAAGGAGAACGAATTCTTTTCCAAAAGATCCTGTTCTGAATGATGCCGACAGGAGGCTGTTGCTATTATCTACGCAAAGTACCTGTCCTACAGGGGTTCACCTCAGAAAGGAGAAAACAAGCTACAGAACATCGCATCCTGCAAAGCCTCACAAAGAAACCTCTGGTATTTGCTGGAAGAAAGAGCTTATCGTTCAAGGAAACAAGCTAACATGAGCTGATACTTCCAGCATAATAGTTTGGTGCGGGAATATCACCATCCTGTCCCATCCTTAAGGCTGTAGGGTAACTAAGCCCCAAATCTCCTCTCTGCCATGTCACTTATACTTAGCTTTTTACTCTACATCTACCAAAGAGCCCCGAGTTCTCTATATTGCTCACTAAAATATTAAAGGCTGAAATATTCAATTCATCAGAGGGAGAACAGTGGAACAGAAGCTACAAAAGAACTGCTAAGTAAAGGAATCAAAAAAGAATTGCTATTTAAGTTTCTAAAGAACACACACAAAAGCTCATGCTATTAGCTATCTTGTTAACGGTCAAATCCTCCTCATCTTTTAAAACTGCATTATTTTTACACCAGAAGCTCTACTAGGCTGCAAAATCACGCTGAAGATTCTCACCGAGCCTTTAGACACCAGTTAAAAAAAAAAAAAA
>VYZM01020582.1:181772-221732 GCA_013398915.1 Dromas ardeola
CGGGAGCAGCGGGGCCAGCAGGCTGACTGGCTTCCCGGCCGGCCAATCCGGGCGGCCCGCCAGCCGGGTGCCCTTCGGCGATTGGTCGGCGGCGGAGGCGACGGGGCGGACGGCGTCCCCCGGCGTCAGCTGCATGAGGGGAGGGGGCTTCGGCAAGGAGAACGGGAGCGGCTGCGGGGAGGCGGTCGCCGCCGCCGCCGCCGAGTCCCCACCTGACATCCTGACCGCCGGGCCCAGCCGCCGGGAGCTCCTCTCCGCCTCCCTTCGCGTCGGCGCCCGGCGAGGACCGGGCGGATGGAGGGACGCCCCCGCGGAGAAAAAGCGGCTCGCTGGGCTAGGCCAGGGGTCGCGGCGAGCAGAGGCGCCTCCCGGCAAGAGCGGCCCGCTGCCGGCGGGGGACGGGGCTCGGGCCCGGAGGGCCGCAGAGCTGGCGCGGGGGGAAGCGGCTGCAGCGGGGGCCGAGCGCTGGGCACGCCGGGAAAGGGCTCACGTGGGCCGGGGGCGGGGCGCTGTGAGCTGGGCGGTGCCAAGGACGTCTGAAGGAGGAGGGGGGGAGACGCCCGGCCCGTTCTTAGCGGCCCGTTCAAGCAAACCGGGAGGTGGCGTCCGCACTCCCCCCCGTCCTGCGTCAGGTGGTACGCGCCGCGAAGGAGGGTCGGCCTTATTGTCCGCCCCCCCCCCATGACGGGTTGGTACGTGCCGAGTGGGGCTGCTGGAGGCGCGCGCGGCAGCTCAGCCCCCTCCCCCCGGGCGCGCGGTGGTAGGCGCTGCCTGAGGAGGGAGCGGCTGCCATGGCGGGAGGAGGTTCCTCAGGGCGGCCCAGCGGCTCCTCGGGGCGGGAGGAGGCTCTTCAGGGCCGCATGGCCGCTCTCCCCGCCGCCTAACCGTGGCTGAGGGCCGGCAGCCTGGGGCTGCTCGGTTGAGGTAGGCCCGTGGCGCCGCCACTCCGGGCCCCAGGCTCGCTGGGCCGGTTGTGGGCCTGTGGAGTAGCAGGCCAGAGGGACGGATAGCGCTGCCCTGAGGGTGGCTGGCTGCGGCCCTCGGGGTTGAGACCCTCACGGTGTGTATGTGTGGGGCGGGCTCTCCCTCACAGCAAAACCCCTGCGTTGGCAGCTCTGTAAGTCTTTCTCCCGTTCAGGGAAGAAAAATGTCCTGCTTTAAATGGCTAGTTTGTTTAGGGCAAGTCAAGGTACTGATGTTGAGCTAGACAGTTATTAAAAATCTTGTCGAAGGCCATTTAAGTAGGTTTCTTCAAGCACTAAAGCCTTTCACGTTTTCCAAGTAGACTTGTGGAAGAACCTGAGAGGTTTTGTCTTTCTAAGAAATCCCATTCTGCTGCCCCAAATGAGAATTGGGTAGGAGAGGCTCAGCTGGGCAAGGTGTGAGATTGCAAACATGTGGATGCTTTCACGGGTTCTGTGCAGTATTTTTACTAAATCCATATTTTATGAATAAGAAGGCTTTGAAAATACTGTTGTAGATAATACGATGGACACGGATAGGGATTCAAAGTAGTCTCAATTAAAAACCCCTACTTGCTTTTTATTTAGATAATATAAACTGGGTTTGATAGAGCTTGGCTTGAACCAACAGACCATCTTAAACATCGGTTTTGCGCCGTTTCCTTGTGCCTTGTCCCTCCTTCTACCCTCTGCCCTACTTCAGGTCAGAATGTGTCCTACTGCTTCAGTCCTGGTCCCTCTGCCCCTCCATAATTTGTGGTCAGATTCAGTGCTGGAAATAGTGGGAGAAGGAGGGGAAAAAGGCCAGAAAAGGAGAGCTGAAAATTGACCCAATGTTAAAACTCAATGTAACTTCAACTAAAATTGTATAACATGTATGTAACTCTTGGTTTTCAATAAAATGGTGAAAAATGTGTCAAACTCTGGGGTATGGTTTGTAGCTACCTTTTTATAAGAATGTATACACCTACTGAAAGGTTTTTGGTGTGGAGGAAGGAGTTAATTTATTGTATCATGGTAAAAATTGTACAATATTTGTCTATTATATATATGTAGTGCCAACTCAATTTTTTATGTCTCAGTGTCTGTAACTTACATGTAGGGGTGAGCACAATGTACGTATTTTTGAAGGTTTTTAAAATCTGTTGCCAATGTGGACCTTTAGATGTAATAGTGTGTGAGGTTGTTTCCATTTGGGGTTTTTTTTGATGCTGCAAAAAAGTGTCTCTCTTCTAAATGGGAAACATTTTGTACAGGTGTCCTACTCCTGTCACTTAACAAGTCTGCTTAATAGTAGTCTTAAGTTCTACATGATGATTAGTAGGATTTGTGTAAAATGTGATCCTGCAAAGATCCAAAGTTATGACTTTTGTGACCCTGCGTCAGTAGGATCATTGTAGTGTAGCAGCATTCTTGTGGTGGAACTTGGAATTTGTTGATAGAAAAGCATTGGAAACTTAGCTTCATAATTATTTATAACTCGTCTTCTCTGAAAGCTGTGCTCGGAGCAGCTGTGAAGATACAGTCACTGCAGTAAAAGGTGTCTTCAGTAAAGAAGATGTTTGGGTTTAAAGTTCTGGAAAAACAGTTTCAGGCATGGTTTCGTGATTTTTTTTTTTTAATTTTCTTTTTTTAAGGGAGGAGCAAGCAGTGCTGTGAGCACTGGAAACAAAGTTTAAGTTTTACAGCCCTGTGTACCTGAATGAATCCCTGGATGATTTCTCTATTTTCTGTGGAGGGTTGAACTCATGCTGTGCCCTTAGAGAAAGCAACAAGTGTCTGTTCTTGATAGTTTTGTGAAAGTTACAGGAACTCACTGTAAAAAAAACAACAACAACCAAACCACAATCTACCAGTTTGTACTCAAAACTTACAAGAGGGATGGATGCCTATAAGAGATGTGAATGGTATCCTAGAGACAATGGAGGTAAGGATTTTCCTGAAGTGAAGAATTTACCTAATCTCTTGTTTAAAAATATCTTGCAGAGTTGAGCAGTTTGTTTGGTCAGAATCAGCTGTGTTACAGCTGCTCTGTGTTCTCATTATTAGTCTCTGCAGAGGGTGCGTGGGCAGATTTCTTCTTTTGCTGATTACACTGGTACAATATACTCACCAAACAGCTTGATTAGCAAACCACTGAGAAAGGGTCTCAACAGAAACCAGCCACGTTGATTTGATGTGTCGAGTTGTCCGTATGGGCTGCCAGAATAGCTGGAAGCCTTTCTGATGGTTTTTTACAGTTGTTATTTTTTCTGTTTTTTGTTTTTTTGGGGTTTTTTTTGTTGTTTTTGTTTTGGTTTTTTTTGAGGAGTGGAAGGAAACTAATGTTGATCTGTGTTACGGTGGCAGTAAGTAACTGCAGTGTGTACATAAACTAGGGACTCACTAAATAATTGTTAAAGCTCCGCAGTTAATACATATAACCGTTATAATTACAGTGTCATCAATTTAGGTGCTGTTATTATTGCTGAAATATGTATTATTTAAAATATGATGTACTCATTAAATGTAGATAAAATGCTCTGATTTTAGGCAAAACAAAGGAATCTCAAGTTTGAGAGCGAGGATTTATTTAGAATTGAAAAACTGGCGCTATTTTCTGGATGCTGTCATGCACAAAGGCTTGTTTTCTTACTTAAACAGTTCTCACTGTGATAATGTACTGCTAAAACAAGAGTTAAGTTTTTTACTACAGTAGTTGTATTTTCTGCAAATAACTTCTGTAGGAACAAAAGAGGAAAGCACACAGACCCACTCCCTTAGCATTAGTTTATTTATCAGAGTGATGTCATGTTTCCTCTCTCCGTTGCTACTATGTAATTCTTCTAACTGGAGTTTACTTCCTATAATTGCAAAACTTGTAATATGTTTTTCTTTTACTAGCATTGCAGTGCATATCGTATGTTACATTGTCTTCCTGTTTGAAGAGAGTAGGTATTGAGGGATGTGGATTTTATTTTTACACCTGAATAATATCTGATTTCCACCCACCGCCGTGATTATCAGACACTATTAATATCGCACATTCAGGGTACAGCTGGTTAAACCACTTTTCTACAGTCAGACATGAGCTGGTTTGGGTAAGATGCTGGACTGGGGAGGTTTGAGGCACCCCAGATGGGGACCTGTGCTGTCTCGTTAGCACCCGCTGCAGCTAATTGGAGGCAGGGTGTAGGGGCACCCAGCCACCTGTGGCTATTTCCCGGTTTGGGGACAAGTCCCAGTGGTTTGGAGCGAGGGCAGGATGAGCCCATACAGACCTGTGTTCTGCATGGATGTATTTTAAGTGTTTTGTGGTGCTCTGGTGGTGGAAGTGGAAGTTAAGCGAGTAGCCCTTGCCTTTTATTTCTAATCTTTCTTGGATTGTGGCATCAAGGAAAATTTCTTTGTGAATATCCACTGTAGTTCTTAGGTTGCGGATAAGAGATTAAAAATGCAATCAGCTTGTATAATTTTAATTCAGCTCTGTGTGCGTTTGTGCCTGCATTTATGCATTGAAGGAGTGCATTATACGTTGGGTTTTTTACATTGTTCAGTACATGAAATAAAGGTATTCTGATGAGGATTTTATTTGGTATCTCTGATGTGTGCGTTAATGTTTTCTGTTGAAGTGGGTATTACTCTTCAGTGCTAGCGAAGAAAGCTAGTTTCACCCCGTTTGCAGACATTGCTTCTCAAGTGTTTAAGGTTTGTTACAAACAGGTTAAAAATGTTGTAACAGTATTAAAATTGAACAGGCAGTGGTTTTACTGTTCCCAGTCCCACACCAAGCCTTCAGAGTGTAGATACTGATCCAATAGCTCCTCAATCACTATTTTACAAAGCTCATACATTATCTTGAAATTAGAGTTAAAACTTTAAACCATAATCCTTGCACCTCTGGCAGAACCCAAATTAAGAGTCTCTAAATACATAAACAATAAGATGCCTTTACTTAATCAGATTTTTCTGCCATGGCGGAATTAAATTTTTCAATCTCGTATCTGCTTCCCATTTAATCTGAAACTTCTTCCTATCCAAGCAAGATCTGCTCACCTCGTACGAGAAGAGAAGGGGACCCATTCTACATCTGAGAGCAGAGGCTTTGTCTTGTCCTGGCTCTGGGCAGCCCTCCCTGGGTTGCTCTCTTTAGCTCTGTGATTTATGGTGCATGTCGGTGCTGGTTACTGTAAACTGTAGGGGCAGTTCCTCATTTCTTGGGCACGTCATCCCAAACAAGGACACCTGAAAGATGTTCTTCCCCTCTTGTGTGAGCATGTCACCTCATTTTGCATGTTTTTGCCTCCTCAAGCTGTGACCGCCCTCCCTGTGGCTGCTGTGCCCCTTCATCCTCTGGCACTCGCCCTTCCCCGCTGTCAGGTTGGGTTTGAACTTGATGGGTGCGAGAGCCCCGGTTTGCCGCAGGAACCAAAGCCCAAGCTGCGCTAAGGAGCGAGGCGATTGAGTTTGCGTTTGTGTTCAGGAGAGATGAATCTGCGGCTGATTTCGCACAGTGAACACAGCTTCAACAGGGGGCTAAACTTGCTTTTGTTATCCCAAGGTGCAAGTTTGCTATTTTTCTCTTTTTTATTTGGTTAAACATTGCTGCCTAAAATAAGTCTAAATCGAATGATTCCCTGCCTCCCCACTCCTGCCGCCCCTTGAAGTGTTTGACTTTTTGCATTGTTTTTCATATGTTTTGCTAGAAGGCATATCTTTCACTTTCCTTCCTTTCTGGTCCTGTTAGGAAAGTCCCCTGTCAGTATATCTGTGTTTTGAAATACAGAATTTGTAGACAGCTGGGGAGAGGAGTGCTTAAGTTTCTTCTGCAATGGATTGATAGCTCTGCTAGTTATATTTAAATACATTTATTTTTGCTCTTAGAAAATCAATTACACTTTCTATGTATAAACTAAATACAAAATCACCCCCAGTGCTTCCTAGGCATCTGTCACTTTATGTAGAGATGGTTATTTCTCGGGAACACAGCGGTTTCCAGGACAGACAGTCTGAGCTCTGGCCAGCAGGGTGAGGGCTTGTACACAGAATGTGCTTTAAGACTGTGAATCTAAAAGGAAATACTAGTAGAGCTTCCAGCTTGTCTGTCTTGGGATTCAGTTAATAAAACAGGAGCAGCTTGTTAAGGAAAAAATATTTGTTAGATTTTTTTTTAATTTTGGAGTGCCATTTAGACTTCTGTCCTGCTTCATATGCACTGGTAAAATATTTTCAAATGTTGGCATACTGAGCAAAGAGCAAGCGGGTCTGAAAGGCAGTGTTGCCTTAGCAACTACAGTCTTAGTCTCTGGATAGATTAGAAGTATTGGTTTCTAACACGCTGAGTTAAAAAAAAAATCTCTCCGGACGTTAAAAAAAACCCAAACGGGTGAAATCATATTCTACATGAAGCTAGTTACGGCTTTGGTTTGCTGGTGTGTCTCGCTATTTAATAGCAGATGTGCTTTAGGTTACACGGAAACCTTCCACCACCCCCCCGGCCTTCAGTGAGAACTTCATAAGTTATTCAAGAATTGAATTGATTTTGTTTTTTAAAAATTGCAGTTTTTGAAAGCTTGATGTTGTGGTAAGGGTGGATTGTTTTTGGTTTTTTTTCTTGCAATGAGTCCCAGGGATATCAGATACATTCAGCATATAACCTTAGTCTCTTTTGTCAAGAGCTGTAGGGAGCTTTTTCCCCTGTTCCAAATGTATTCTTTGCACCTTATTGCTTCCTCTGAATAATGTTACTTAATTTTCAGTCTTTATTCTGTGAAAAATATATTGAAATTTTCCAGTAGTGTATTTTGCTTTATAAACTGTGGGATTGTATTATATGCTGGGTGCTACATTCTCATGGCGTGTTACCATGATTGCTTTCTGCTCCCATTTGCACAGCCCTCATGAAAAATGTCAGACCAAGAGCAGGCTGGATTCAGATCAGTCCAATGTTGGGCAAAGTAACAAGAGCATGTCTAACCTTTTCCCTAAAAAAAGCGCAAAGCTGAGAATGCGTACAGAGTTATTTCTAGGGAGCTCTTCGTGTGATATGTGTCAGAAGAAACAGGATGGGAATGCCTCTGGAAATGAGGTGTCATCTTTGTGGGGGGCTGAAACTTGCTTTGAGCATCTTGATCCTGGAGGTATCTGTTTCCTGAGATCCTTTGGGGGAATTTGGGAGCCAGAAAAACTTGGGTGCTGGGGAAATCAGTTGAATCCCTATTTCTCTGTCAGCTCAGGAAGGTAAGAATTTAGGTGTCAGACGCCATGAGGAGCAGCACATCCTAAACCCAGTGCCAAATGAAGGATGAGAGGCACTTGTAGCAAAGTTAAGGCAAAATGCAAAGCAAAAGTATGTGACAATTAAAAAAAAAAAATGATACTCACCTTGGGCAGCTTACAGCTCTGTGAGTCTGTGTTATGCCCAGGGGAATTCTCACTCCGAGATGGATAATTTGTGTGTTTGCAGATCTTGTATGGTGAATGATGGACTTTTTCCACCTGATTTGCTTTTTAGAAGAGTCCTAGTTAAAATTTGATGCAAGTGACTAATTATTGATTTTGAGAAAGCTAATAAGGGATTTTGTGCTAAATAATTGCGTATCCCACTTTATTGTTTTCATATGCTTGTTTTGTTTCATAAAAATCATGCGATGAAACATAGATCAGTAATGCTTGTTGCTTGATCCTACTGCTGTGTAGCTGATGAATTCATGGATTTAAGACAAATAATCCGTATTTCATTACTAGCAAGTGCTAGAAATAAAAATGTACTCTGGACTATTGGTTGAAAAACAAATCCTGAAGTCATAAGAGAGGATTAAAGTTGGAAAAAAAAATCTCTCAAGAGAAATGTTAAAAAATGAAGAGAGTAATGACATCTGCTTAATAGCATCCAGCTTTCTCAACCAACAGTTATGAGCCTTTGAAGTCTTTAAATATAGGAAATAAAAGCAGGGAAAAAAAAAGGCAACGTGTGAGAAAAATCAGAATATTATAGCAGTCTAGGTTATCTGAAATTTTTATTTTCTACATGGGAAAGCTTTGAAGCCTGTCTGAAATGTGCTCTAAAGAGACTAATGAAGCTAAAGATAAAAGCATAGGGATAAAGCTTAAAGGGCAATAGAGCTACATTTAACTCACAAACAACGTTAGCAATAGGAAGAGAAATCTTATAATGCCTGGACATTCTCCCTGGTTCTGAAGGAGGTTTCTTTCACTTCAGGGCACCTATCAGCACGAAGGGCTTTTTGGTTGAGAGAAAAACAAAGACAGCCTTTCAAGTTAATGTCAAGTGGGATGGAAAAGTCAGAACAGAAACCCTAAAAAGGGTATATTTGGGAATAGTTGTGGAAGTGCAGCTTGCTCCGTACCTAAGTGTGGCCTGTCCTTCAGGAAGGCAAATTAATTCTTTCATAATCTTCCTGAATGCCTTTTTTTTTCTTTTCTCCCCCTGCCCCCAGTGTACCGTCTTAAACACTTTCTTTCACTTCTGGAGTTCATTTCTTAGGGAAACTTCTTAATGCATCAACAAAGGAATCACTGTGTTGTGATCCAGGAAGTTGTCTCTGCAAGGTAATGGGTTTCTGTGAATTTAACCTTGAAAATCAGGGTAAATGGAGCTTCGCCATGCAGAAGAATGTTGTTCATCAGGCTTCTGACGGAAATGTATTTCCTTGTTTCTGATGGCCCTGATTTGAACTTAGGTGGGTAAACACACAGTGAGTATTACTGGTATAAGAGAATCAATGGTATTATGAAAAGTTAAATTTTGGTCTACTGAGTCATGGAAAGTAGGCTTTACCATCCATAATACTGTTGCATAAAAATGAGCTTAGTCTTATTTTCAGTTTTACTCACTTCTTAGAGTGGTGTTTTCCATGACAGTCAATGTGAAAGTGATTGGCTGTTGCAGAGATTTTTACGGAAGTTCGGATGAACACATTGAAGATGTAAAGTCAGACCATCGGTGCTTCATAAACGGGATATCACCTAGCAGGAGGGGCTGCTTGAGTTGCTTTAGCTAAAGCTTGTGGTGTTACTTCGTAGTGATCTTGTTCTGAGTCCATTGTAAAGGTTCAGGCTTACTTTGGGGAACAAAAGTCAGCGAGACTAATGATGATCAAATCTTTAAAAGAAGCCATCCTACTTAATGGTGGGCATTTTCCAATCTGCTACTTCATCCTGCAAATGAATCCTGCAAATAATAGCATGGGAGGAATGAAAGAATTGAAATGAATCTGTTAATCTGTTGTTGAACATGAGAGAGAAGTTGAACACGGGCAGAAGAATAGGTACACAGGGGAAGCAGGTTCCTATTCTGACTGTGTCGCATGCCTGGGAAGAGCCCTGTCCGAGAAGTGTTAGGAGCACCATCCCCGAAGGGATTTTATCCATAGTGACCCCAAAAAAGCTTTTGAATTACACCAGCATATACCTGCAGAATGAAATAATGGGGGAATTGAAAATATCTTTTTCAGTAATCCATTTGAAAGAAGCCAACACTTCCTGGTTGGTCAACCTGCCACATTTCTATTCAGCTTAAAATGGCTTTATCAAGGACTAACTTTTCCCAGTGTTTCATTTTACTTTGACTTAAATGTTTGCTACCCCTATAACACCTTCCTATGCAGGCCTTTCTATAAGGAGGAGATTTCGACCTGCATTGTTGTAAAGTGTTTTTGCTGATTTTTCCATCATGTTCAAGTGTACGGGCAATCTGCACGGTGTGTAATGGAAAATGAAATCAGTTTGACAGTACCAACTGTTACCTGTACACCTGCCTGCTTTTGGCACCGTTCAGCAGCTTTACTGCTCTTCCTAATGCGTGATGGAAAAGTCTGGTAGAGGCACCTTTTTTAATGATGCCAACAATTACAAATGAAATACTTTAAGTCAAATTTTCACATTTTCCTGCTGGTGCACCGCTTCCCGCCGGGTGTGCTCGCAGCCCGGGCAGCGTGGAGAGCAGAACTTTCTGCTGTCTGTGTGTTTTCATGGGGAGCAGAAACCCACAGGGCTGTCACCTTGTCCAAAATCTGGGTTTGGAGAAGCGTTTGAGGGTGACTCCAGAGGAGAGGGATTTCCTGGTCACCGGCTGATTCTGCAGATGGGCAAACCTGACAAATCAAAGCCTGCTGTCATCATTAAGAAATGTAATTAAGCATTTTCTTATGCTTATGGAGTTAGCCATGATTATGGAAGAAGAATTTTTCAATTTTTTCAAGTATGTTTAAAGATGTTGGATATAATCTAGTTTTTTAATTTGTATACAAAATGCAAATAAAATAAGGTGTATTTTAATTCTGTCAGTGTTAAGCTGGGCCAAAGTTCTGCAGTGGGGCTGTCCATTTGCATTGTTTTCCTCTCGCTTCTTAATCTGTGTTTCAGAGAGTTTTTACGTATTTTCGGCAAGCAATCATCTGATCGGCTGTGCTCACGGACGCCCTTGAATCCATTCCCAAGGCAGGAAGGGGTCCCCGGAGGCTGCCCAGTCCGGTCCAGCGCTGGAGCAGGGCCAGCCCTGCGGTGGGTTTGTCCTTGAAGGTCAGCTGGCCGGGGACCTCGTCCGGCTGGGTGCCAGCCTCTTCTGGGCAGAGAGTCGGAGAGAGGCTTTTTGTTGGTGTTATCCTTAATTGTGTCCTGCTTTTCGGACCCTGACTTTTGCACCGGTGCACTTTTTCTTTTTAAACGCAGAAACTTTTCCCAGCCAGAACTTCTCCCTGAATCCCACAGCGAAGAGTTTGTGGCTTAAATGTGTCTTTTGCAAAGATTATTTCTGAATTATTGTCATCATGGCACAGCAGCGGCAGGGCCCCGGCGGGTGTGAGCAGCGCTGATTGCGCATCAGAGCTATTGTTTCTGCTGCGGACAGGGGAGGAGCGGAGGGGGCAAGTACGCTGCAGGACCTCCAAGATAATGCGTTATAAATAAACACCTAAATTTGTCTGAAGTCACGGCATAGGATGGCATGGAAGATTGGATGCTGACCGTGTTATCTACAGATTGCTGCCAACGGCTTTTGGCAATGCAGTCTCTAAATTGGAACGCTGAAATGATTGCGAATTGTCTGTTTCAGTATGGATCCTACAGCTGTCTGGAAGACGGTGGAAGGAGAGTTTAATCAATGTTTGTTCTTGTCAATGTACTGATCGGGTTTTCATGCAAGGTTCTTTTCTTTTGTGCTTTTTTTGGTCAAATTTTATTTGAAATTTGTTTGCTGTGCTACACGGTAGCTCCAGTGGAAACACGAGCATCCGCCAACAAGGAGCTTAAATTTAGGCCACATTGTAGAAATCTGAGAGTGTTTTTCTGTTTGGATAAAAATGTTTTCTGTGTTTTCCGCTGCTGCTGCTGCTATGGGATGCTTTAAAATGAGAATCCAAGATGTTTGCTTTCCAAAGTGTCGCCATGCCTGTTCAGTCCTTCATTTGTGCTCCTCTTTGGTCATGGTTTGGTGGCTGCAGCCAGCAATTCCCGGTCAGCTGGAGCAAGCGCGCTGATTTCTGAACTCCTGATCCTGCAAAGCCTTATTTTAGCTTCATGTCTGATAAAATGGGGCTTGTGAGAAGATGGCATTTTGCTGTCTTTTTTCTTCTCCTCTCTTCTGTTCCCATCACCACCCTCTTCTATTCCCATCACCTTTGGAGCCCGGTGGGCACCTTTGGTGGAACTGGAAGGGTAGAGCTTGCAAAGACAGGGGGGTGGCAGAAGAGACAGTATTTTTCCCTGGCTTGAAGGGAAAGCTGTTGGGTGAGCTCAGCTCTTACTGCAGAACAAAACATTCACATGGCAAATGTTAGGAATGCCCAACCGCTGGAAAACATCCAAGTTTGCCCTTTGTTATGCATATATATGTATATATTCCAATATACATATATCAGGAGAACGCATCACGTATGCTTATAGGAAACTGTAACACTAAACGGAGTGGTTTGTTTGCTTAGTCGTTGCTTTACCTGTTAAAACAGTACTGTCTTCCAGAGTAGTAGAAGGAGGAGTAGAGGAAGAAGGAAAAGGAAGGAGTCCGCCATGGGTGAAGCCTTGGAGTTCATTTGTTTTAATGAATTTTGCTGTATTAATTAGCATTCTGATTTCCTTCAGACAGGCTAGTCTTTCCATATTATTTGTGCTGTGGCAGCCCTGAATGTTGTGGTAGCTGCGCTCGTGTTTTTATGGTACCCGGCGTGGTGACTCAATGACGGCTGCTGACACTGTCGTGACGATGCACCCAGAGCCTACTGATGGGGCTTGGTGTCTTGAATAACACTGGAGAGAATGGCGGTTCAGGTCTTAAAATAGTTTGCTGTTCCCTGTGTATTTCAGACCTATAGATGAAGCTTTAGACTTAGTGGGTGTTATGTGTAAGAAAAAAGGAAAGGGGATGTATGCTTACCTGCGAAATAGGACTGTTTCTCTTCTGGAAAACCAGACAATGTTTCAAACCCAGAGGATACTTTTTGACACGTTTTTTGTCTGTGCTTCTAGCTGTGCTATAGAGGTGCAGGTAAAAGGAGGCAAAACTAATTTGCAATTAAAGATACTAATGAAGTCCAGTAACTTTTTTTCCCACTGCCCTTGCTGTTTAAATTATAGCTGATAAAAATCAGCAATTTTTAGTTCATGTAGGCAAATACTTGGGCTCTCTGATATATGTACAGCACAGTTGTTGGTTTTTTTCCTAACACTGCAGAGAAGTTATTTAAGCAGTTTTATTGGATTCAGAGAAAATATGATATATCTGATTTTAGAAGTTACTCTTTCTTACATTTTTTTATACGCAAGCTCAATCTTTCGCGCAGACAACTTGATGTTGTATTTACCTGCAAGGCATGCAGCTGTGTGCAGCCATTATTGAATATGCAAAAATATTTGTGCTGAGAATATAAGAAGATTTTGACAAAGAGACAAAGGATAAAAATGCTGCTCTGTTCTTATACACTTAAATCTTATATATATTCATGAGTTTTGGAATTTTTTTGGCAGGTGTACACACTGAAAAGCTGCAGAAGTAACTATTACAGGAGGTTTTGTTTTTACTAAGTATATAAAACTGATAACCTTTTCTGCAGTATTTTTTCCATGCTTTTAGAAGACCAAGTCTGCCAGCCGGGTATGGTGCAGTGATGGATGATGGAATTTGGTTTGTCTCACTCAATTTGCTTAATATAATCTATCAGAAGAACGTCTAGTTTATATAAATGTAAGCTGGTTGTATGTTATAACTAACATTGTGAAGAAACATTCACTTCTAAGTAGATCTATGTGATTTCAAAATCAATATTCTTAAGAATTTACAATCTTGATATTTAATTTGATAAATGCCACAGTTGCTGACTGTACTCTGAAACCTGTTTCTGTCTGAAAGCGCATGCCTATGGAACTGAATTTTCGTTGTCTAAACCTATATCTAGAGCTGGGGTCAAATGCAGTGTTTTCCTTTTTTCACTTTGCACTGCCCAGAAAACGCTGTAGATCTAAATATTGTGTATTATATTAATAACCTGTATTTTCTGACCTGTGTTGTCGCAGAATATTGTTGGTCTGTTTGTAAATACTTTTTGAAACGCTGTTGGCAGGTGGAGCAGTTCAGCGTTTTCACCCTGCGTCCCTCAGCCGCATGAAGCTTTCCTTGGTTCAAACCCGTTTTGTCTCGAATTATTCAAGCCCATAATGCCCGTGTTCTCTGTTCAGGGCAGAAGTGGGGTCTGTACACAGCACTAGACTAATCAGGGTAGTGGTTGTTCTTGGTTGTAGAAAGGCCAATGTAAATCTCTCCAGCTGGTGCAGGTAAAGCGGTCTCCTTAAATTATGTTACATTGGAAATTAAAACTCTTAATTAACATGGCCATATGAAATAGAATAAATATGTCTGTGATACAGTACGTATGGCAGGTGGGTGGGTTTGGGAGACTTTGTGTTTGTTTTAATGCCTTCTCCTGTGTGTCATGTTTGCTGCAGCCACCGATGGACTAACGGGCACGGGCGACTGCCAGCTGCCAGCTCGGGGAGGACTTTGCAGCTGAGTCTCCACCTAAAATCCAGGTAGGCTGGAGTTAAAACCTACTCTGTGACTGACCCTCAACTGGGAGGGAAGGCAAGTTAGCTCATTGTTTCTTCTCAGAACTGCTTGTCAGCAGCTAGAATGTCCAGCATCTGCCCAATTTGGTGTTAAAACCCTAGTAAGAAGATCCTGAAGTTCCCTTCTGAGCCCTTTTGGATGAGGGAGGCAAACCCTACAAAGCCGTGTGTTTGCAATGAGTGGTGCACCTCTCCAGCTCCTGCTCTCCAGAGCGTTTCACGCAGAAGGGGCACGGACCTGCACTCTGAGAGTCAGGCTTGCTTGTCTTGTGAAAGGTTCAGAGGGAAGTGAGATCTCTATGTAAGATACTTATACTTTCCTCTTGTACCATCCACATCCTCCCAGTGCTGTGGGAAATAGGTGCGACCCTTCCCTTTGTGCCTTTCAGTGTATTTTTGGATTCTTGTTTTCGCCGTCCAGTGAAGCGCAGTTCCTTCAAAGGAGGAGTAGTTGCAAAGTTTTGGTCGGCAGAGACAGCTTTAGCCAAAAGTGCCCAATTCCCTTGTACATCAATCCCTTACATGTTTGCTCTTCATTATATGCTGCTTTATTACAGCTCAAGAAAGAAAAATAAAAAGTAAACAGGTGAAGTGGGCTTGATTAGTATCACTGTGTGATGAGGCGGTTGATCAGGAAAAAGAGCTTTATTTAAAATGCAGCAGCATGGGAGGGTAAATTGCTGTGCTATTAAAAGGGTGTGCTGGACTTTTTGCTTTTATTAAAGTGCCTGGGCACGGATTGCAGTTGTATCGAGTGCAAGCTCGCTGAAGAGGTGAGCTTTCTTTGAATTAGGCTGGTGGTCGGGTAGCGGTACCTTTCCCTTGCTCAGCCCCCGCCGAGAAAGGTGTTGCGATTATTGATCCTGCCCCCCAAACCTGCAGCCCCCGCCTGCCCCCCTGCCTTCAGCTTCTCAACCCAGCTCTGCTTTGTGCTTTACAGGGGAACCGTGAAAATGTGTCCGTCAAAGAGTGTTTCTTCAAAGATGTGAATAAAAAGCAGCCATAATCGCATTAGGTATTTTATGACTGACAGCTCAAATTAAAAACGTATAAAAATACATTTGTATTAATGCATGCGATGTCTGTGAAATCTTATGCTGTGTTTTTACACTTGTTATACAAAGCAGTCAAACGAGGTCTGTCCTGTTCCTCCTTCAGCTGTTGATGTTGAGGGTGGGAAAACAAACTGCTGCTCCCGTTTCAAGTCTCTTTTAACTATTGCTAATTTGAAGAATTCGAAATAAATACATTTTAAAGTCAATGGGATTTTTGCAGGACCTGGTTCATTTAATTCAGAAACTATTCCTCTTAAGTAAAATGTGTTTTGGAACTTGGCAGGGCTGTTGCTGGGGCACAGGGAAGAGCTGGGCTGCTGCGGGGAGGAAGGCAGCGGTGCTTCTCCGAGGGGTGATGGGGACAAACCTCCTCCACGTGCGGGTGAGTCTGGCCAGCGAGAGCAGGTACAGCTCGCTGGGGACAGAACTCTGCAGGGTGTTTTTCCATCTGCTTGTCCTTAAGTTCACCGCAGAGTGCTTGGACCCTTTTATAGTATGATTCTGAAGGTGCCATGTGGTCTGTGGCTGTATTTTGTAGAGACAGCCCCCCGACACACAGCCTTGCACCCTTCTTTCTGAGCAGGGGCAGTTTTTGGTCTGGCTTTAAGCTCTCTCTCACCACCCAGCCTTCTGGATGCAGGCAGCAAAGGCAGGCGACGCGCTTCAACTCTGTGTCACCAACGTGTGCTCCAACTCCGAGTGCAATCGTCCTTGGCTGGCATTATCTCTTCTGGCTTCTTTTTTACTCATTTGTGGATCGAAGCGTGGTCTTTCAGCCCTAGTCATTCCACACAACATTCTCCCCCTGGACGTGTCTGGAACATCTTCGGCGTTCATAGGTGATTCACTATTTCTTTATTACACAGTGTGTGAAATCGTTCCCTGCACTTCCTAGAGCACACAGAACACCCACTGGGGATTTTTTAAAGTTTATTTTTAGCTTTTCCAAATAATTCACAGATTTGGATTAAATTTCACTCTATGTAACAATTTAAAACAGTTGGTGTGTGCTAAACGTCTGTCGCTGAAAACCGTGACCTACAAAAACTGTGTTATAATATCCTAAGCAATGAATTATTCAGATGCTCACACATACTGTAGATGCAAGAGTGGCTTCGGAAATCCAGACTGAGCTTTTGATCCCATGATTCCTCCCCTTCTGGCACTTGGCCTGCGCTATGCTAGTGGAAAGGGCTACGGAGGCCACATAAAAGCACGTGGAGTAAACCGCAGAAAGAAGATGGAGAAAAGGTAAAATGGTTATCATAAAGGAATGATGCTCCAGGATGTTGCATACGGAGTCTCTGCTCGCTGCCTTGGGTCATGATGGACATGGGAAAGTGGTTTTTTGGAGAAGGAATAAAAGAATAACAACTGGAAAAGCAGTTGATGGAATTGCAGCATTTATATATGCAAGTTTCCAGCCACTGCTGCCATGAATACATGAAACGGGATCAAACTTTATGCCTGAGGACCGGTTCTTTACCAGTGAAATATTAATATATGTTATAAAATAGTAAGAGTTCTAAGCATGCATCTCAGAGTTAGGGAGCTGCTATGTCTTTGAGGGGGAACGGCTCAGTCTGAGGACAGCAGATGAGTGCCTGTGTTGGCTTTATGTGAGGAAAAAAATCGACATTTCATGGCACTGCTGGCTCTGAGGAGCTGGTTTATGTGTCTCATAACGGAGATAAGAGACTGAAATTTTTACTCTAGCTTCTTTCACTAATTTAAAAGCAAAACCTGATTAGGCAGAGGAGCGGAGGTTGGCGAGGTGTTTCAGCAGCATCTGGCTGAGACGAGACAACTTGCCCAACCCCACCGTTAAGACAGGTGGGATGTTAGTGGGAATCCCGTCCCACTGGGGTCGGGGCAGCCTCAGCTCCCAGCGCAGGGCTGCAGATATTCCCAGCCCTCCCTGGAGTGCTGCTTCCTCAGGGCTCTTCAGCACCAGCCGTCGGCAAGGCGGGGATTTCCAAAACGCTGCTGCCCGTAGCCAACACTGCAGCAGACCCCTGCGTTTTCCACACTTTATACAGATTGTGGGAACCGCGAATTTAGCTGTGGAGAGATCGGCTCACCTACAGACTTCTGACCTGGTGCCTTGGCACTCAGCCTGCTAGCAGAGCCTGTGCAAAGAACTGAGCGTGGAAGCAAAGCGAATGACTTACTAGTAAAATATTTATTTAAATAGGCTGTTACCTGTAATGTGCTGTTCATTTTGCTTTTGTAGAACTTGTAAATGTTACCCCTTTTTTTTTGTTCTTGAAATGGGACTTGTTACTTGTTTGGATTTGCATTTTTGTAATTGACTGCACTGTGTGGGAACAAGAAAATTGTCCTCAAAAGCTGCAGGTAAAACAAGCGATGCTATTTTAGCTAATTTATTCATCAGCATAACTCTTTGCAAGTTCACTGCCAACTCAACGAGAATTTCTCATTCTTTCAGCCATTCAAAGCAGATCTTTGCTGTCCTGCTTTGTCAGCGGTGAAATATCGTGCGTGTCTATTTTGAGATGCTTGCTGGTTTATTTTTTTAAGCAGTAAGAATGCATGACAAAAATACCCAGCGCATCTAGTGCACAGTCTTGAGAACAAAGGGAAACCTGCGTGCAAGAACACAGCTCTTGGTGATGGAAGGCAGCCGTGCCGCTGGACCGAAACCTCACCCTTCTCCCTGTGGAGCGATGTAGGTATCCAGCGGTGAGAAGCACCAGCAAAGCCCTGCTGCTCCCTTTCCCTGCTGGAAAATCAGTGGTGCTGCCTTTTAGCCACGGTAGGGCCGCCCGCGGCAGCAGACGCTCGACAGCAGGATTGGCGGCACTGCGAGAAGTGCAACTGCCCACTTCAGTCTTGCAGTGAAGAAATTGGTACTAGGGTCTTGTTTTTACGGGACTGATTATACTACACGTTTTCTTCACCCTTGTTGTTGCTGTGAGCGATGTTCGTGGCTGTGAGAGTGGCCCAAATGGTGGATGTGCCGCTGCTGATACCCCCGGGGGCACTGGGGCTGCCGTGGCTGGGGCAAGAGAGCCAAGAGAGGCTGGGGGGGGCTCGGCTGAAATATAACCCTCTGTCCAGACAGATGGAGCCTTTACGTTTTCTTGCTGGACTACAACATATAATTCTACTACCAAATTTTATTGTATAAACTACAGACTGCTAGGCCAAGTTCATATATACGTATATTATCAAATAGCCTTTTGTCAATGCCGACTTCAGTCACATCAGGACCTAGAGACAGTCTCTGTGTTGCAATGTTCATTTTCCTACTAGTTTACTCACTTTTGGGGCAGTAGCGGGGAAAGCTGGGTAAAGGAAGCACGTGCCTTCAACCACAGCCTGCAGAAGCACTAATTTTGGTTTTTTTTGTTTATTTTATCAAAGACAGAGACTGCAATAATGAGTAAAAGGAAGTTAAAAAAGCCCTACTAAAATACTTCTTATTTTTTTAATGACAGCTAAGACAGAAATCTATTATTAATTTGAAATGACTTAAAACCTATCCATCTCAATAGTTAAAAAGCAATTTGCTGAGTCTTAAGCGTTTGAGATAAGTAAATAGAAACTTCTATTGTTCCGGGCTTTCATCTAGATATACTACCATTTTTAATGTGAAAAAGCGATTCATCTGTGCCATTGGCATTTAAGAAGTTTTAGTACTGATGCTTTTACAACAACATTTAGTAGTACTTTGTGTTGAAATTATATATAGGTACTAAATGACTTCCTGAAGGCTGCTGTTTGCGTAATAACATCTTCAAAGCCCTGCAAATGGGGTGTAGTTACTGGTCACAAGAGGCTTGTGACGTGGCTGGTAAGCGTGGTGGCTGTTGCGGCTCCTGGCTCCCATGTCCCCAGCCCCGCTTGCCCGCTGCCCCCCTCCTGGTGACGGGACTGCTGGGCTCGGGAGAGCCTGGCCGGGAGGAGCAATCCGGCCAATGGTACCACCAGGTGACTAGTGGTTTTCTCGGGAAATAATTACGAAAAATATTTTGTTTGGTTTCTCTTCGGTCCTGCAAGATTTTGTAGCTGAGGTTAAGAACATTGTTTTACACCGTGCGTCCCTTGGTGGGCCAATACAAATAGGTTTTCTTCTTTGGGAATCTGTAGAAGAGGAATGAGAGGGAGCGGAGTGGCTGAGTATTGTGGCCATAATCTGATTTCTTAGGAAGCTTGTAAAACTCCAGTTTGGGGGGGGGCTGCGCAGCATATTACAAGGTACACAGTTTGTGGGAGAAGCAGGAGGTGAAGGAAGATATGACAGCTCCCTTTTCTCTCCCTTTATTTCTCTCTTTCTCATTCCCTGATAACCTGAACTGTGTGTAGTGGCGTTACTTCTGCTGAGCTGGTTGGCTGGTTTGTTGGCCGGTTGGTTACTGGGGCCCAGTGGCACAGACAGACCTCAGGAGGGTGGTGGAGCAATATCTCGTGTGGCACATCGCGAGGGGACACGAGCACTGACACGAGCGCAGGCGACGACCGCTTTCCAGCGCTAAGCTCAGTTCCAGAGCTGAACCTCTGGTGATTTTGCTAAAAGCGGCTTTAGGATTGTATCCTGCCTCCTGCCCAGATCGGTGGTGAAACGAGGGGGCTGCCGCGGGTGCAGGAGGTCACCCCGCAGGCACACGGCCCTTCGTCCCTCCTGCGGGCTCATCGAAGCGCCCTTCCCGCTCCCACCGCTCGCTGATTGAGCGGCGGAAGTTTCACAAAAGGCTGTGCAAGCGATACAGAACGATCGTGCCCTGCTTTTGTCCGGTTGCAAAGTGGCGGAGTCTCGTCTGTCAGCTCGCTGCTCGTTTTTAGCTGAATTCCAGCAGCGCTTCCACTCCTATCGCACAAAGGGCCATTGAAACCGATTTAAAAAAAAAAAAAAAAGAAACTATCGATCTGCATACCTTAGTGGCATCCATGGCAACAATTTTCCACTTGCAATTAGGTAGACTCAGGAGACAATAGGAGTGTTTATTGTGCTAAAGGACACAAATAAAGACTAATAGCCACCTTTTTAATAATGCTATTCCCTTACATCTTCCATTTTTCCTGGATTCATTATTTATATTTAGGAATGTGTTATCTCACAGATTGGCAGTTTTTGCTCGGACACTCATCTTTTATATCTTTTGGCATCTGGTCGGTGTTATTTCCGAAGCAGAATTTCATAGGATGTGGACCCAAATCCACTTTGTCTACTTGAGTGACAAAGCACTGGCCTGATCGCAGAAGTATAGGCTGCATGTAAGTGTATGAAGTCAACAGCATATGCCAATACTAATGCACATTTCTTGATTATTTCAAAGAAGGCTGTGTCTTACCTACTGAGCGGGACAGATGTGGTTGTCACAATCATTATACCTGTGAATTGAGCTAAACCCCCCCCAAAAAAGATCCAAGTAATCTCTCGGTAAAGGTTCCCCACGCCATCACCCTCTCCCCAGTCCAGCCCTCCTGGGTCTGACCCAGGTGTTGCTCAGCCCGATTCTTCCTTGGCAGGTGAGATGAGCGAGAGGGAAGGCTGGTGAGGGCAGAGCTGCCATCCCACCGAACGCAGCTAGTGGGGCTTCTTCAAAGACATTTTCATTTTTTGTATTTTTTTTTTTTTTTTTGGAAAGCAGAGCAGGCAGGGAGTGTCCATTTGCTGGGATATCGGCAGCACTTTTTTCCACGTTCATTGTTCATTGCCACAAAAGTCTTTTTCTTTGCTAAGTGCATCTTAGGTCTGGGATGGTCTGTTTTTGCAGACCAGAGAGCTTTCGGCTCCCTCTGCCTTGGGGCAGGGGTGTGGAATGAGGGGCTGAGTCAGGGACCCACACGGGGAGACTCTGAAATTAGGAAATGACAATTGGGCAGAAAAATCAGGCGATCCTCTGCTTTCATCAGCACCATACACACTGCAGCACACAGGACGTAATGGTTATATATTTTTTTTTTAATAGCATATCCCACAGTTTACAGTGCCTTCAACTTTCTAAAGATCACCCTTTTCGAAATAGCTCCTCTGCTAATGCCAGGACGTTCATTTCATTAAGTCTTCTTAACATAAATATTGCAGAAACTGTCTGTTATTTTCTGGCAATGAACTATTCATAACGGATAACTATCACTGCAGTCCTTGCAAACTGTGATGCTTGATTAGAAGGCTCAGCGTCATCAAAATGATGGAAGTGGATGTTCTTGGGGTTGCTAAATCCTACAGAGAACAATCAGAACGTCAAGTTATGATCCCTCAATTAGCTGCAGGGTTAACTTCTGATGAAAATGAGGCATCCAAACTGCCTCAAAGCGTGTTCTGCAAGGCTTTGTATAATGAATTGCTCGGTGCTTTTGTGCTCTAGCAGCACTCTTGGCTTGCTGAGCCGCAGAGATGCTACGTGTGTGCTGGATCAGAGAATATAGGTTGTGGCTTTTGCTTACGCTATTGTATCACAAGGAATATAGCATACCAAACACTCGTTGCGGAGAATGCCAATTATCATTTCTCTCACTCCTCCAGAGCTGGGGCCAGATGGCAGCGGGGCTGGGTGCGCTCATTTGCCAGAGGTACATTCCAAGCAGGTCTTGCTCCATTTGGGCACCGGCCCCAAGCACGCACAGCTGGGCTCTCGTCCCTCAGAACCGAGGAGGAGACGCCGTACCGATCCCGCAGAGCAGAGGAGGACGAGGGGTAAATACAGACGGCAAAAATAACCCGAGCAGACTGAGGGAGGGCAGAGGTGAGCCGCAGCAGCTGTGGGCAGGGGAGCTGCTGAAGGACACAGCAGCGCTCGTGTCAGTCCTCATTTCCCCTACTGATGAGCCAGTCTGCAATATTTGCATTGTGTTTACACCCGTTTTAAGCCATGGCATTGCAGTTTAGGGTCAGCTGATAACGCGGGCATTATGCTTAGCTTTTCTCCCCAGAACGTCTCAGGAATAAGGTTATTAACTAATGCTACTATCAAGCCAGCGCTGCCAAAAGGCAAAGTGCGACAGCAGGAGATCTGTGCAAGATAATTACGCTATGTCTTAATAAACTGGCTGTGTGAGCAACCTGGGCTGGTGGGAGGTGTCCCTGCCCAGGGCAGGGAGGTTGGAACAAGATGATCTTTAAGGCCCCTTCCAACCCAAACCATTCTGTGATTCTGTGATTAATACCAGGCTTGGATGGCTATGTCTAACCCGGGAGTGCAAATGTACCCTGGGAAAATGACTCTGAGGGTGGTTAGGATTGATGTCCCCTGGTGTAGAACTTTACTGAGAGCAGCCCCAGCATCACCCACCAGAGATTTATGAATTGCTTGGAAAAAAAGAACAACTTAAGAAATTACTGGAAATAGAAAAATGTGTTACAGTTGTTGAACTGTCTGGGAATTTTGGTGTTGATTTAAATGGCATGAGGGTGTTGCCCATGATAGTCTACTAAGCACCTTGAAAATACCTCACACAGTTTGCTAAGTAGGACCGTAGTTATTTTTAATTGCATGACTGCTGCTCATGTACAATACTCGCATTTTAAAACAAGTTCCAAAAGGCTTCTCGTTAATAGCCCTAGGACTTGTTTAGCACATACAGCAAATTTTTGGGCTGTGGAGAACCTAAAAGATCCAAAATAAATCTTTCTTTACAGGTAGATGATGCACATCGTTATGCCTTCATAATTCACTGTAACAATATCAAATGATTAGAGCAAACCCAAACACTTATTCCTGGAAAAAGCTATTCATAGGAGACATCACCATCAAAACTTTTTTATTCCTTTGCTTCACGTAGACAATAACATAAAGTAACACAACAATAACCAGAAGAAGCAGGTGGGAGAAGGTCCCCCAGGTTCCTCCACAGCCTGATGTTTAGGGCACTTTGCTGTGATGGAAAAGAGCTCCATTTACATCCCTGCAGAACGGGGCTTGGACGTGGGGGCTGCGGAGCGTAAGTGGGTGCTCTGGCCACACTGCAGGACTTGGGTCCCTGTCTCTCTGGTTCTGCCATCCTTGTCTGTCAGAGTAGCTCAGTGTACACCCGTGAGTAAGGATTCGGATGCAGGGTCCTGGCAGAAGAACTCAGCCCGTCATCTTTCTTACAAAACATTTTTCATGGAGGGGTTTATTCTCCCTTCCCCCCCTCGCATATTTTTCCTTTTCATCTTCTTCAAAGCCATCAGGAAGACCCTCTGTGTGATATTCATGAGAGAAGGTGGATGAATAGCATCCTGTCATCTCCCTTATTACAATGGATGGGCTGGAGATTTTTTGCTCACACTGTTCTTAAACCCTTTGGCGATTTGGTCAGAACTGCAAATGGTTATAGGGACAAATGTAGAGATAATCCCTTTGCTGATGAATATCCCCCAGAAAGTGGTTTATCTACAAATTAGGAGCCTATGCTGCAAAGTGAGAGCACTCTCCCAGTCAAATCTGGGCTTTATTTGAAGATTTTCTAAAGAATAAAACAGGTTCTCCACTGCCTGTGTTTAACACTTCACATCTGGAGCAGCCGAGCTGTCTGAAGAGTGGTGCTGTGGTTCACAGCATTCATTCCTGGGCATCATTTATCAGTGAATGATGTCCTAATTTAAACCAGTAACAGCAATTCATGTCTTCAAGGACAATTGTGATGTTGGGAGTGGGTTTCTTGTCACTTGCTAGTTTCCATGTCAAAGTGGTCAGAAGGCGCAGCAAGTCAACCAGCAGAGCATCTGCTGCACCGCGAGTCGTGGCTTCCTCTGCTCTTGTTGCTTATTCAGCTTCAGTTCTCACCCACGGTCTAAAATAAATACACATTTAGAGCCATACTCCAAGTTCACGTCAGCCACGCTGTCAGCTTTATGAGCAAGGAAATTAATCAAAATAGTGTCAGGTGCCAGCTTTATCAGTTAGACTTGTGCACCAGGTAGATACGCAGAGGTGTGTGAGAACAAAGCCAGAGAACCTGGGCTCGCTGCACCCCTGTGTGGTACCCAGGGCCGGCGGGGCTGAGTGCACGGCCACCCTCCTCCAGCTGCTCCGTCACCAGCACTTCCATGAGAGGGAACCTTCAGGGGGACAGAAAATATTCTATCTGGAGCGCCCATTTATGGGAGCGCTTTAATGCTGCTTTTTATTACAATGGCAAGAAAGCAGAAAACCACCAGTGAGTGATGTGACCTTTTCGTTTATCCCTGGCTCTTCCACACTGAGTTGAAATTCTTCACTGATTGGAAACTCTTGGAATGAGATCCAGAAAGTGCAATTTGGCTGGACTTTACCCAACTAAATTCAGGAACGTGATCCAAGAAACCTGGCTGATGGTGCATAGATGCCATAAAAAGGTTTCTGAGAAACACGTCTTCGGGCACCTCTGAGTTCTTCCCTTGTGCGTCCCCGGGCTGGACTGAGCATTTAGGCTCATATATGCCCTGACAGTGCCTGGCATTCAGAAAACTAACGGTCCTGCAGACCAGTTCCCTGCAGGACCCAGTTCATGAGCCGTGATTTGATCCTACCAGAACATACTGCCTGTGCTGAATTCTGCACCAAGTGGCGGTCGTAATGGCCGTCTCTCCATCACCAGCCTAGAAGATGTAAGGGTCAAAGCCAGCAGTGCCCACTGTGGGACCAGATCCTGGGTATGGAGTGGGCTACAGCCCCGCTCCCCTCAGGCTCTCCTGGCCCCAAACAGCAT
Organism: Dromas ardeola; assembly: GCA_013398915.1. Lineage (NCBI taxonomy): Eukaryota > Metazoa > Chordata > Aves > Charadriiformes > Dromadidae > Dromas > Dromas ardeola. The sequence goes on from VYZM01020582.1 coordinate 206,485, forward strand.
TGCCCAGAGAGCGGGTGGCAAAGCCGGTGCTCCTTGCTAGTCCTCAGGATGGTGTTTCCTCAATGAAGGTCTTTGCTGGGGTCCCACGGGTTCACTTTTTGTCTCCTTGGTCCTTTTCCCCCTCCATGGAAGTTTGTATGTGCTCCCCTCGTCCCATGTTTCCCGTGTGTGTGTCCCAGGGTGGCAGAATGAACCCTCACCAGATGGGCAGCATCTGCGGTGGCCGAGGACTCGTTTTGCCCAGGCAGAGACTTCAGCTCCTGCCAGGTGTTGATGCCACCACAGATGAGAGAGAAACAAGTGCGGTGCTGGCAGCTGCCTCCCCTTCGACGAGAGGAGGATTGAGGTCTGGGGGCCATGACTGGCAGAAGAGGGGTTTGGGGCTCTCGGTCTGCACCCCGACTTTGGAGGAGGACAAGGGCAAATCCCACCCTGGGCAGTATTCCCTCTCTGATTAGCGCCAGGAGATAAATTGCCAGTGGTGTTGACGGCTGAGCACAGGAGGGATGTGAAGGAGAAGGAGGGTCTCAGGCAGCCCCCGCTCCCCGAGCCCATCCGGGGCCACGTGTGGGGACCGGCCGTCAGAGCTCCTCAGCCACACTTTCCTTCCTCCGTGCACCCGTGGGGAAAAGCACGGCGCGGAGATGTTTTTACATATGTCACTAATTTCCAACTGTCACTCCCAGCATAGCCAGGCTAGATTTTACAGCCACCTTCGATGTGGGTGGTTTTGGAACTCTCTCGTACAGCCTTAATTTCACTCGGAGTGAAAAAAAACCCAGCATTGCTTTTCTGGGGGGGCTTGGCTTATGGGGAGAGGTAGGAGCGTTATGCATAACCACATCCCGCTCTGAAAGAGGAGGAATCCAAGCCTTTTAAACACAAAAAGAAACTGCTCCTTGTGCCATGATTAACCTGCCTCGAAATGCAAATTGTTCGATATTAACATTTTCATAGAGTCATAGAATTGCCCAGGTTGGAAGGGACCTTTCAGATCATCGAGTCCAACCATCAACCTAACTCTGAAACTTTAAAACCTGGCAGAACGAATATTTTAGGCTGCTCTCTGTTGGCTGACTGATTCAATTAGTATTTGGCCGTGAAAATATCGTATTGTAGGCAGGCTATTTGTCTGGCATGAAATTATCTAAGTGCTTGCCCTGCTTTCACAACCATTTCCATCCAGAGCACCATTATCATGATGTTTTATTATTTGTGGGACTAATGTGTTCCCGTGTGCCTTTATACAGCCTGGTTCTTGCTTACATTGCCAGCTGTCTTAATGGTGAAAACAAATGCTTCTGTTAATTTTAGGCATGTGTTTGTACTTTTAAAGACTTTCGGCTTTGTAGTGGAGGATTTAATATACAGTTACATGAATAGGCGTTTATATGAGAGTCCAATATATACACGGTACATGTAAATATTATATGATATTCAATGAGCTGCATTAATATCACAGTTTGAGTCAAGCTCTCCCTTTAGATGTGCGAATTTAAATGTCTTTGCAATCAATGGATGACTAATAACAGCCCGATAAATCTGATCCCCGGCCTGGATCGTGCTCTCGTGCAGCTCTTGTAAATCACAGGCAGTGCCACGGGGAGCGGAGCTGCTGGCAAACCCGCCCCGCGGCACCACGGCACGGCATGGCACGGCATGGCATGGCACAGCACGGCTGCTGAGCTGGGCATGGCACCCGCTGTTTGTCCCTGTCCCAGTGATGGAAGAATTCCCAGTAGGCAAACTGGGAGCTGGGACTCCGTGCCCGAAGCCCACTGCACTGGGGACATCATCCCCAGGGGCTGTGCTGGGAGCCGTGCGGGAAGGCGGCGAGTGTTTGGTTTGGTTTCATTAGCCCACGGAAACAAAGCCAGTAAAATGACTTGCTGAACAAGTTCTGCCAAATTTATGTAAGAATATCTGTGATCCCGGAAAGTTGCTTTACAGTTTGGATCGGCTTATGACTACTTATTTTCCGTCTGTAGCCTTTTTCACTGCTGGCTTTTAATGAGCTATTTGGTTTGGGTTTCATTTTGACTTCTTTCACACCCAACTGGGAAGCTTTGAATGCATTGACATCACCACAAAAAAGCTATTATTTTCAATTAGTTATTACTGACGTTGGGATTTGACATTGCCTTGTAGTTCCGCCTGCTCATGTTTCTTGAGGACCCTGTCTGTGGGCTTTGGGCTGTCAAATACGAATTACTAATCTTGATCAAAGTCCAAACCAGTTCTTAATGAATTACTGAGTTCTTGGTAAACCTGTGAACCATTTAGAAACACAGAGAACTTGAAATCTAAGACAAAACTTAGCAAAAGGGCATGAAATGACTTACATTTTTGGTATTCTGAATATTCCAAATTCTCATTTTAACAGTGGAGAACATAACTTTGGATTATCGATTCCATTTTTTTTTCTTTCTTGCAGCTCCTGCACTAAATTGAAAGAATAAAATCTGGAGAGCTGTCTTGGCATCTAGCAGAGATCTGAATGCTGAAGAAACTCTTTGAATAATGTATTGCTGCTCTCCTGACCGATGTCCTTAATATCAACTTCCCCACACTCAAGCACGTCGAAGCGAATCTTTTTAAATATTATATTGCAGGGTGAAGTATATTAGGGCAGAGTATCCTGGCTGGGAGCCCAAAGATGCTCTCAGCTGCCCCGTTGAGTCACTGCGGTACCTTGGCGCAGCTGCTTGGCCCCTCTCCTCTCCCCGATCTGTGCCCCGGGGCGGTGACAGTGCCCGCCTATGCCGCGCAGCGTGTTGGGACCCGGAGATGAGAAGCGTTTGGTGTCAATATTGACCTTTCAATACCTGGTGCTATTGATTTCAATGCTTTTCTTGTATACACAGCAGTCTTTTCGAAGAACTGAACATTTTTTCGGAAGTGTATGTCTCAGCACTGGTGGTTATCAGCGTGCCCAGGAGCTGATTTAGGGAGACTTGCTTTTTGCAGATGCGGGACCAAGGAGAGAATGGTCTGGACCTGCAGCCACACCACGTGCGAGCATCCCACGGCAGCCAGGCTTCTCACTAGTCATCTTTCAACATTTCACAAGTTTCACTACACTTTACTAACGAGCCTTCCTTTATTATCACATGGAATCATCTCTACTTTTTTTGTTTCCACGTGTTCCTGACAATACCGCATGAATTAACAGTCCGTGCTCTTCAACTCCGTGTCTTCATGGTCTCTTGGTGACAGGCAGCCGTTGCTGTGAAGTTATTCACACCACCTTCTTGTAAATGTCTTCACATGTGAAATAAATCTAACAAAGTAAACAATAAAGATATAAAATAACCTAGGAGAAAATATTAAGATATAAAATAATCCAGGCCCTAATCCCTCTATATCTGGATCTACCTTGCGCAGAGCAAGGTGCCCTGTGTAACCGTTGTGCTGCCGTTAGCCGGTGGAAAGGGATGCCAATTTTCCCTCTTGGGAAAGTAACTCTGGATCAGAAGGGGGTTTTATTTCTAGGACTTCCAAGTCTGGGATTGGTTATATCAATAGTTGAGTCTAAATCGCTTCGACACCTGCTCGGGGATGAATTGTCCCTCTCGTGTGTGAAGTTGATGCCGAGCGAGGATTTAGCCAGGCTTGTTGTGAGGTACTGTAGCAGAATAGAGAGAAAAATGGTTAATCACTGTAAGGACCACATTATCTGAACACCTGGAAGTAATCTGCAGAAATTAAAATGCTGAAAAAGAAGACAAACCACAGCAGTTACTCCCTTTTCAGCTGCTATGGTTCTTATATTTTCTAAGCCGTTAACTCGTTACCAGCTAGAACGGTCTGCTCCAATTTGCTTTTCTAGGTGCCACTCTAAAAATCCAACGTCACTGAAAAGGAATAAAATTCCATCAAGTTCTTGGGTAACATTTTCTCTTTTCACTGATTGCTAACTTGGCTGGAACTGAGTTAGGTGAGACTACTGTGGGGACTACCTGGGGGTCTCTGCCATTACCCTCCTTTGGTGCTGATGAATCTGCTCTGGCTTCTGCGGCTCCTGCCCGAGCAGGGAGCTACAGTCCCACTCTGCTCAATAGAGTTAGTTTTTGCGTGGCTTTTCTCTTGGGCTTCCACCTTCGGCTCCTGCCTCCTGGCACGGGTGCAGCAGCCTGAGCCCCGCTCCTGAAGATGACTGTAGGTGGTCTTCTCTTCCCTGGTGGCCTCTCCTGGCCTCAGCCCCTGAGCTCAGCTTGATTGACTCTTCCTTGGGTACTCTCATGTGAGCTGCAGATACCAGCTTTTGGTACAGAATAGGTGATGGATGTAAACCCAAAGCTTCCAAAGAAGCAGGTGGGCAGGGTGCTATTAAGGAGTGATTTTTAACAAGCCTTCTGTTGTTTTCTGTCAAACTTACTGTTTCTGGTAGGTTTACCCCAACTTTTAGATAGTAACTCTACCAAAAACATCTAATATTTTTAATTCTCAGTGCACCTCACCTCAATATCTTACAGCCAGCTTCCACAGAAGGAGAGCAGTCTGTTCATTCTGCCATTCATTCTTCAAACTCTAGTAAAACATAACACCTTGGAGATCATCAAGAGTTTAAATCCACCACCTTTTTACGAGAAATGATTTATAAAGGGCTGTAGGTGTGGAGAACTGTCTAAAAACAGGTCATGCTTTGCCTTAAAAAGTGGGCAGCCTGTGGGTCTAACTTTATGAGCTCTTCACGCATGTACCGAACTCCTCAGTAAACCGTGCGAGCAAAGTCAGTGTGACCTGCACTTAAATAACCAGATTGTGCCTCGTATAACGGGCCCTCGAAAGACAAACTGTGATTCTACATCCCCTCTGGCAAGCTTAACCCTCAAGACTAGTGGAACAAGTACAGCCATGCACTTAGTGTCAATAATTTATTTGTTCATTAGTGCCTATGAATCTGGGTCTCATTTAAAATGATGCTTAACTAAGTGACAGCCGTTCTTCTGAGGAGCAGGTGATGCGGATGCTTCTGGCAGTGCCTTGCAACTTCACTTACCAGTGCCTGCAGTAATTCCTGCTCCTTCGGTACGTGGCCTTTCATAAAGGATCAGATGATATTGACAAAACTAGGCAAAATCCCACTGATTTTGGCTGAAATCCCACTTCATTGACTGCAGGACTGGGGACTTCGGTCTGTGATGTTATCCAAAGACTTGAGGGTGAGAGTTTTTTCTTCCCTTGGTAGTAATTTCTGTCTTCAGCGGGGGGCCAGCCTGGTCCAGCAAGTCAGCCTTGCCTTTCGTGTACCTGTCTTTGAAGGCTGTGTTTACATTTTGCCTTTGTACAAGCAAGAATACTGTAATCCTAACAGAGATTTACTCCATGCTGAGTGCATGAGTACCACGTCATTTCCAACATCTGATACCACACGTGCCAGAGTTAGCTCTGCATGGATATATACCAAGGGGAATATGCCTCAAAAGAAATCATGGAATCACAGAATGGTTTGGGTTGGAAGGGACCTTAAACCCCACCCGGGGCCCCCCCCTGCCCTGGGCAGGGACACCTCCCACCAGCCCAGGTTGCTCCAAGCCCCGTCCAACCTGGCCTTGAACCCCTCCAGGGATGGGGCAGCCACAGCTTCTCTGGGCAACCTGGGCCAGGGGCTCACCGCCCTCACAGCCAAGAATTTCTGCCTCACATCTCAGCTCAGTCTCCCCTCTTGCAGTTTAAAACCCTTCCCCCTCGTCCCATGGGTCCCCTCCCTGATCCAGAGTCCCTCCCCAGCTTTCCTGGAGCCTCTTGAGGGCCTGGAAGGGGCTGGAAGGTCTCCCCGGAGCCTTCTTTTCTCCAGGCTGAACCCCCCCAGCTCTCTCAGCCTGTCTTCATAGGAAAGTCACAAACTGAGCTGAGCCATTGGATTTAGGGACATGCAGAGATTTAACAACCTTTAGCATGCACAGATTTTGATGTTTGAGTTGCCAAGCAAAAATAAACTTTCAGAAGGTGAAAGCCTTGCACGTATGATAGTGCCATGGTCGCATCCTCCCACCTCCTTGACTGCTCGGACCATTTCCCTTCCTCCTGGCCCAGCACTGGCCTCCTCGTGCCCGTTACAGCAAGGGGCTCCCTGGGAAATCAGTGCCGAGGCCTCTCTGGGCGCGCTGAGCCCTCTCTGACCGGCGTTTAGCATCTGGGCGCTGGGAAGGGACGCGCCACGGGACCAGCCAGCTATTTCCAGACCATTGCCAGTCCCTCTGCAGATAAGTTTGGCTGAGGGATTTAGGCCGGCAGCCAGGAGCAATGGAGACAAGTAGTCAGAAAGGAATAGAGAGAGAAAGGCTGCTCTTCTTAATGAGTGCAATAAAACAATAAAAGTGCAATTATGCAGTAAAACTATTGTCGTTTTGTGTTTAGAAGATAATGTACTAGGCAATAGTACTCATTGTAGCCTGTGTTTTCAGGCATCTTTTAGCCTCTGACATTACAATTAACGTATTACTATCTGATTCCTGCATCTCTTCATTTCGATGGGTACTGAAGCATTGCACCAGAACGATGCCAGATCCTGAAATTCTGTACACTCACGCAGGCCCTTAACTTGGTTTTTCTTTGCCCGTTTGCGAACATGCCTTGAAACTCAGTCCCGCCATCCATCACATTTGTCAAGCATCGTGATAGCACGGAGGGAAATAATGACAGCCAAAGTGCAAGGTGTATTCCCCGTGCTGAACACACTGCATCTATTTCTCTTGTGCATGAAATCTAGAAATTGTGCATGAAATAATTTTTATCAGCTTCTTGCATACCTCATATTAACAGCATAATTTTGGAGATGTTATTAGGTATGGTTTCTGTTTGATTTTGAAGTTTCCTAATTCCTGTGGGTAAATTTTGACTTTACAGTTAGAAATACAGCCAAACTCAGAATAACCTGCTTTGTTTTTCTTTTTGGCAAATAGTATTTGCCCTGCCTCTGCCTCCCTGGTTTCCACCAGTTATTTCAGGAATCAGTTTGGTGGTGGACTATAAGAACAAGAGGATGAAAGTATACCTGCGCTGTTTGTGTGCGTTTATACTTAACTCAATACGAACCCCTGGCTTTAGGCGGCTATTTCTTATGTCCTGTTGCATTTTATTGTTGTGAAGTTTGTAATCTGTTTTGGACTTAGTTGTGTGAAGGGATTTCTGCTCTGGCGTGGTCTAAAATAATCACCTGGGACTGTGACCAAACTTCTTCCCTGTGTGCTAAAACTAAACATTACTATTTAGATTGAAAAATTCAGCTTAAAGCTGTGTCTGCGCAACAGTGTAACTCCAGAGGAAAGTCCTGCTTTAACTGTAGCTTTAGGACTGTTGCAATAGCATAGTAATAATAATCATCATCATCATCTCCTGTCCTTTAGTAAAGCACCATCCTTCAATTTTTAAATGACTTGGGTCTTACTCTTAACAGTGGTTCATCTTGAACGCGGCAATGTAGTCGCTGCTTCTCTAAAGGTTAATATAAATCTGTAATGAGTGGTACAGATTAAACACTGGTGACATTCTGTTTTCCCATCTTGTATAGATAAAATATTTACACTTTAAGGGAGATCAATTTAGAAAGCAGGTGCAGCTTTGATGTTTACATCTTTTAATCAGCAACCTTAATTAACAAGTTGTTTGCTAATGATTAATCACCTGCACAAATACCGTGTGGATTTGTCAATTTTGAAGTTACAGGCATCTTGGATGTTGGGTTTTTTCACCTTAAGATGAAAAATGACATAAGATGATGATGATCGTGTCCTTTCAAGTGCTTGATCTGGGAAGGCAGAGAAGCAGGACCAGGTGTTTCCCAAATACCAAGTGGGAAAGCCTGGTCGAAGTGGTGAAAGGTCTCTTCGGAAGAAACACAGGTGTTATCTATCAGGTTTTGGTAATTGCCACAATGTTTTTAATATCATCCTCCCAGATGCAGCTTTGCAGGGAGGAGGTTGGGGGTGATCATTGTCTGCACCTGTTAGTAGTGCTTCTGCATATAAGTTAGGTTGGTGGTGGTGATGGTAGTTGTTATGTTTGTTATGGTGGCTACTGGGTGTGGAGGAGGTTAGTTTGGACGTGGCTGCTGAAGTTGGCTTTCAGCATCAGCGCTGCTAAAGGTACAGCTTTGTTGTGCTTATGCTTTTGTGGGGGCTTGGAGAATGATGATGTCTAGGTATGGAAAATTATCAGGTTAGGACGTGCACTGGGTTAGAGGTAAAAAGAAAAGCAGGATGGAAAGAAGGCATCGAGAGGGGTTTTTTTGGGGGAAAACGTGTTAGTGATCAAACTTCTGGGATATGCCTGATTCATTCCATTATTAGACATTATTTCCCCAAATCACGTTGCCCTGTGGCTTCTCTTTCTTTCTGAGTTTTTAATTTCTGTTCATCAAGGTATGATAGTAGTTTGGGTTGCCTAATGAGAATTATAGTTTGAGGTAGGCTGTTATTGTTCTTTTGACTAGTTGAGTATGAATTTGGTGACCTTTTTTGGCTCTGGGGGTTTCTTTTGACCTTGATATTGTTGTTGTTTTGTTGTACAGAGCTAAGCCTTTGTTTTGTATGAAACAAGACTGTGTTGGTGACTTGAGAGTTGCTAGAAGTAACAAAATCAAAATACATTTGCCACAAAAATGAGGGTTTATTACTTTTTTTGCGTTATCCCAGGTGGGCAATGGGGTTTTTCTCTCTTGCTTTCACAGTGCAAAACCTATAAATTTTGCTGTTAATGGTAAATTTCTGGGGAAACTCATTAAAGATAAACTCTTTGCTGTACAGCTTGTAGTGACTTATTTTTGTTATGCAATATCCTGCCTTCTGGTAAGGAAGGCAGAGGTTGGAAATTGTCTTTCTTACAGTGGTGTCATTAAGTTTTAATTCACTACTTCATGCTATGAAGTACTCTGTGGCTTCACTTATTCATATGAAGATTTTTGATGGTGATCAAGGTGGAAAAGTCTATGTCCTCCTAGATACAGGTGCTCCACGTGAAGGTCCCATGCTGTTAATGACCAGACTGTTTGCAGGAGTCTGTAACTCAAACTCATTGTGTTACTAGATCATGAATCTTGTGGCTGACTTATTGAGTGATGAGGAGGTGCTGAGGTCATTTGTGTCTATTCCACGGTTTTATATTGCTGTGCCTCCTGTGGAATGAATTATAATGCTGAGTCATAGAGGAAATAAGATTTAAGGGAGGTTTTGTGAAAGGAGTGCAACATTTCAGAAAATGTAATTAAGAAATACTTAGAAGAATAAGACACCTTAATAACTGTCTTCAGTAGAAGTGAGAGTGTCTGGATCCCCTGGAAGGCCAGGAATCGATAGCTCTGCAGCAGAGTTCTCCAATCGATTGGTTGCCCATCTCTGTGGAGACAAGAGCTTGGCATTTACCCTCGCACAGCAGAGAGAGGAAACCTGAGCCGGGTGTGCGAGGAGCTCTCTCTGCTCTGCCTCGTCTGTGGCGGCTCACGTGCCAGAACGGGAGCTGCTGCTCCTTACAGCAGGCTTCTGTCTGCTTGTCTGACAGACTGATAGCAGCTGGACTTGTGAAAAACTTAAGGATTACTGGAAATGTAGCATTTAGGAGTATACCCTCCACTGAATAAAATGCCGAACTGATACTAACGAGGGCACATGTATGGTGGGGAAGGAAGAAGCAGGAGTTACTGATTATTTTTCCATTATTCTGTTACCAGTATGTGCCTTGGCTAACTGCAGCTCACTCTATTTCCAGACTCACAGAAAATAATCACCTACTGTGCTCCAGCGCAATGAGCTAGGGAATTAGCAATGTTGTCTACCCAACACCTGGAACTACCAGGTGTGATTTCCAGCATGCAACTACAAACTTAATTTTAAGAAATGCAGTCTGCAGCCCGGTAGAGGCTTCCTGCACTAGGTACGCAAGTCTGTGGATTGCAAGTCCTCTTAAACCCAATGTTGTTGCAAATTTTTTTCCTTCATGCCCTAGCAAGGAATGCTTCTGTGCATCGGTGGGGATAAATGATCTCCATTGAGATATGCTTGACCAAATAATTCTGCTACCCTGAAGCTTTAAGTATTCAGGAGGTAACTTTCTGCAGTAAGCAAGGGATTTGGGCACTTGGCAGAGCTACAAGTGGAGAAGACCGTTAGCCAGCTGGGTCACGCTGCCATGTCTGCAAATACCACTTGGTGCGTCCTCCTCCTAGAAAGGTCTGGATAAAAAAAGTCATGTTTTCTCTTGTGCGAGCTGGGTTTGGTGAGGGGAGTGACTGCAAATCCAAACCACAGGCTATTGTTTTCTGGTTTTAGTAGGGTGGCTGATGGGAAGCTGCTTAACAAAGTTGCAAGGTAGAGCAACCACAGAGGTTCTTAGTTATGGCCTGATAGGGTAAAAGGCATAAAAAAAAGACAAAAATTCATGTCTGTGCCATCATCCTTTCTGCACCTCTGCTCCCAAACTGCCCTCTCTGAAGCAGAGCTCTTGTTTCTTGCTCCTCCATGGAGATGGTTCCAACCTACAGCCCTTTATTCTAGGTAAAGAAAAGGGATGTGGCACAGTGACACAAATAACATCAGAATTCAAGCTGGAAAATGTCTCAGTGGCATGCATCTGTTCATCGTGAGCCTTTACTATAAGCCCCATTGTGAAGGACAAACTGGCTGCTGAAACAAGTGAGCAAAGGGCTAATCCTGCGATTGGAGGCTGCGTTTTAACCAGTCTGGCTCAATTGTCGAAGTGAAGATGCAGGTCCCTGATAACAAATGCTTTAGTCCCTCAATCTGAACTATCTGCTGGGGAAGGGATTGTTTTTGGAGCATTTTCTTAGTTGAATCTAAAGAGTCCCTGCCAGCTTTGTGGCTGAGACGGTCAGGTGCACAAAAGGGATAAAAGCCTTCATGCAACCCGCGATTCCCAGTGTTTAACGGCAGCCCACAGCTATTGTGAGTGGGATTATTCCTCATTGACACTGTGGTTTCTGTGCATGAGGATTTGGTCTGTTTTAAGAGGTCGCACATGAATATTAATTCTCTTTAGAGCAAAGACACACATGTATTTACAATGTGCTCCTTAGCTTCTGTGTATGATGTTTTCTACTCATTTGCAGTAACTTAAGTGTAGCTTATGAAGCAATATTTTTTTAAAAAATGCATGTTAAAGTCATCAGTGAAAGTACACTTAGATATGGATCTCTTGATACAGATCTTCTCTTTATTTCTGCTATTTAACTGGCAATGATATATCACTTTGTCTTTCTGTTACTGACTTTCTTCGCAAACCGTTATGCCTCCGTAATAGACGGGATCTGTAAAACAAGATTTGATGTTCCAAAAGATAAAACTGGAGGCTAATTCGGAATGCATTTCTCCAGAAAGGAGCTTCACTATGGAGTATAATATAATTTATAGGAAAGGTAAAAAGTTGTCTTGAAAAATAGAAGCCTTACATCTGAGTATGCTGCCAATTTACACTTGCAGAAATGTTATTTAAATAATAGCATGTCCAAGTAATAACTTTTTAGCATGTTGTATTAGGTACCAATTTAACTCTACAGGGTAGAGGCATTTCTGGCTGGCAAAAGTTGTTTTCCCCATTCCATGAGGCTTGTCAAAATTTTCATGTCTTTCCCTCTCTCATGCTTGGAAGAGATTGAGCTCTGTCAAAGATTCCTCTCCCAGAGCAGTAAATTGTGAAATGTAGATGTAGCAGATGCTTCGGCTGGTGGCAAGTGCACTTGCTTCAATCGGCATCTTGAGCTTCCAGGCAAGATAAACTCTCTTCTGCAAGGACCTGTGCAGTATTCTGCTTTTCTCTAACCAAATGCATGGATGTTTTTATCAGTTCTGACCTATTACATTCTTCATTCAACAAGATACAGCCCTCCAGTGCCTGGTTTGGGCAATGCCACGTGTAAATAAGTTGTCTCATTTTGTTGTTTACTCATTACAAGCAACATTTCTATCAATAGATGTTTATAAAAATGCATTTTCCTTTTGCTCTTTGGCAGCAAAACCTGGTTGCCTGCAGCACACAAGGGTTTTGCACTGGGAGACGTGCGGATGCAGATGTGAGAGCTGCGTTGCTGCTCCTCTCTAGGCAGAGCAAAAGGTCTTCTGAGGCTTCCTGGTGTTTGTCTTGAATTCTGACAAAGCATAGATGCTCCTCTGACAGCACGTGTGGGTTATCTGCAGGCTGCTGACAGCCTGTGGAATCTGCTCCACTGGCGTGGCATCTGACTTTGCTCCGTTTCAGTCGATGTGGTGTTCTTCCTGCCTCTAACAGTAATAGCTACAGGATTATATTCTAATTATTTCTATCCAGGGCGGAGGACTTGGGCTTTATCTGAGCAGTGCTTCTAAAAAAAAAAGTCTCCAACATTTACATAATTCCTTTTTATGGTGAGGAAAGACTAATCTTGATTCTATTAGATTCCCTGGACCTCTACACATTGCCAGCCTTTAGATTAAATACCATTCATATGACTGCTCTTGGATGCTCCCCATCAGTATGCTGCAGGTTCAGTGCCTGGGGCACAGAATTAATTTCTATAGGAACCAGCTGTGAAATCATGGGGAGCTGTGACTTCACATGGAGAAGGAACAGATCGAGGCTTGAAGTGGAACCTGGGTTTCATGCAAATGCTCTTTAGAATGAAGGACCTGCTTGTACCTTTGTCTGGGACATGGAAGAAACAGCTGAGATCTCCAGGCTGGATGGTGGGAAATGGATGCTTTTCTGCAGATCTTAAGTGCTTGGTTTAATGTCTGAGTGGTAATAATTGAAGTGCTTCACAAACATCAAGTGTTTTCAGCACCTCAATGAGGAAGAAAACAGCGAAGGAAGCTGTCATCTCCAGAGCTAATTGGCATTTCTTAGTCCAAGTGTATTTTGACCGTTATTCCCTTATCAGCAGTATGTGGAAGAACATTGTAATTTTTCTTTCGTAGCTTTTCCCTTAAAAATTTAGTGATTCCTGCTTTTTACCATGAGGGAGAACACAGACAACTTAATGCTGAATGGCAAAGTACCATAAGAGGCTGTGTGCAGTGAGGCAGCGGGTTGTATACGGTGAAACTGGAGGGATTTTCAGTGACAGATCAACAGAAGAGCTCAGAAAGGAATTGGCTTTGTCTTGCCTTCAGCAGCACAGCCTGTTCTCGGGGGGGGCGTTCAAAAAGGGGATGCTTTTCCTGCAAATGGATTTTTGCTATCCCCAAGTAGTCCATGAGGAATCAGTCATATTGTGATGAAAATACAGAAGTGGATTTGGAAAAGAGGGATGTTGGGAGAGTTGCTGAGAAATCTCCTCTTTGTTGCTATTCCCAGGAGTTTCACGCGGGTGTGCAGGGCTCCCGTGCTTCTGCAGACCCAGCACAACCCTTGCAGATGGATTCCTTCTCTAGGGACTAACGGGAATAGAGAAATTTGAAGGAAAGCTGTAATATTTTTGTTTTGATCTGAATGTTTGATAAACTTCAGAAATGGAGGGGGGGGAAAAGTATTGAGATGACTAGTGTGCTGAAAATTTGACTAATATACAAGCAACTCATAGGTATGTATAACAAATAGGTAACTGTCTATTTTCTGGGTACTATCTTGAGTAAAGTGAAGATAATGCCGTGGAAGCTGAAATTCAGAGGAAAACAGCCTTCTGTAAATTACTGTCATATTTTTCATTTGTTGCTTGGGGGGACAGCATTGGCAGATTATCGTTGTTTCAGTGGCACTTGGGTAACTTTTTTTCAGATTGGAACTGATGTGAATCCCATTAAACTTGCTGGGAAGCACTAGATTAACTTCATGGCTCTTTTTTTTCCACACAGCCCTGTAAAAGGTCAGCACTCTTCACTGCTATTACTGTTTATTACTAATTATTATTGTTCAATATGCCCCTGGCTCTGCTATCCAAGTTATTCTAATATCCGTATTGCTGAAGCACGGGGGTTTGGCAAGCGGTGGTACCTTGCTGCCAGCCAGAAGCACAGGAGGGCTGGTGGAGGAGGTGGGGTATGTACGGCCATAATGTTGAGAATGCCTTTGCATACACTAGCTATGTGCGGTTTTGTATGGATGTGTTGACCAAATTACTGGTTTTTCAGCAAGAACATATAGCCAAATTTTTCATGCTATGTAGTTTTATGGAAGGTGATGATGAAGAACTTCTTTATTCCAGCTGAGATGCTGTATTTGGCACTAGCTGGGGCAGTGTAGGTGAAGGGCAGGAGACTATAGGAGCACACATGAGTGCTTCCCCTCTCCCTCGCCTGATGTTGAGCTGTTGGATCCAAATTTCTTTATCCCTAGAGCAGGAAGGCTGGTCTGTGTCCCAAAGAGCATGTTGAAGGGCTGTGCTCCATGTGCTCTTCTCTCGTCTGCCCCTTGAGACTGCTGTGGTCACATCTGGCAGGAGCAGGTATGGCATGTCCTGCCCTGTGGATCTCACCATGTGGATGGTATCTTGACATGAATTCACCACAGGTTGACACCTGGGGGGACAAATACTGTTTCTACCCCTTGAAAGGTCTCTTAATTTGCATGGAATCTTGCTTTCTATGCCAAATGAACAGAAACACCAGATAACTTCCAGGTACCTGAAATAAAGAAAGAGGTTTACTTTGATATGTCATTGTTTGTGTCGGTGAGTGGCAGTTTCTTGACTTGGCCCCCAAGCTTGGAGCAGAGGTCAGATCTGTGTCCATTGCATGTGGGTACCCGCTTCCAGCAATGACCACTTAACCAGTGAATTAGGATGAGGAATGAAGTTTTACTCCTAACAGCAATAAGTTATCACACTGAAGCATGAGATGTGATTTTTTTGATTAATTGCATTTTAGCATGCATGAATACATGCTTCATTATAGCCTGTAAAATTAGCTTGTCCCTCTTTAATATCCAGCTGCTGTGTTTGACTCCAGCCTGCTGTGGCAAACCATTCCACGTGTCGCTTGGTTGTGCTAAATATCTCTGTTTTGAGTCTACAAAGTGAGACCAGATTTATTTTTCCCTTTTCTTTTGCGTTAGGGAAGCTGCAGAGAACTCATGAGTTGGCTGTGGTGAGCTAACTGCCCATCACTGGATGTGTTCATTGCTGGAGATGTGGAATTTGTATTGGCTTCCAATTTAAACTCTGCGCTCATGTCAATTTGTGATGTTCCTTTCTGTCCAGAAAAACAAGTGTCAAGTTAGCATGTACTGACAGAGATGTTGAAAAATGAGCTCAGGAGGGGATGCTCGTGTTGCTCTTGGTGGAAATAGTTTAAAACCTGCAAGAATCTTAAAAGGCAGAGAGC
>VYZM01020582.1:221737-236844 GCA_013398915.1 Dromas ardeola
GACGAGCTGATGGACATAAAACTCTGCCCAATGTTCTGCTGTTGTCATAAACCCTCGAGTCTGATGGCCAGTGGTGCTGGGCGTCTGTCTGCCTTCTGCTCCTCTTGGGTCATGCATCTCAGGATGCTTTCCAAGACGAATGTCCCAGAAAGAACGTGGTGGTGTGAAATGGCAGTGACTGGAAGTATGAGAAGGTTGCGCAGCGGTGCCACACAGCACAGCTGATCTTTATGGTACTCTTTTCTAGACTGAGGAAAAGAAAATATTTCCTCTGGGTAAGCCAGGGCGGGGGATGAATGGTTAATTGCTGTTGTGTTCTCCATCCAAATCGCCACCTTCTGTTTACTTTCTCCCTTTCCAGCTAAGGAGAACTTGGTATCGCTATCATTTGAGCCACTTACACAGACCTCGTACTTGACTCTACATTAAAATACTCTTGTGATGTGCTAACCCTTGTGGGATTGATGGTTATGCCCATTTTGATCTAGGGAAAACTGGGACAGAGAGAGACTGAGCTGTTTGAATGGCTGTTGTGAATCAAGGTGGTGGAAAATTTCCCAGTTTTGTTTTATTCATTGCATTGAATGTCTTTCTGAGTTCCTGAAAATATACCAGCCTAGTTCCTGCTGTACAGAAGTCACTTCTCAATGTTATTTTCCATTAGCCCTGCCCCCCACCCTGAAAATTAACTCTCAGCATTTATCCTTGCTATGCCTGTAACATAAAGCAACTGTATCTCAAAAACAAGGAATAGAAGAGAAGAATGAATGGTGGGAGCGGGTGGCAGGAGCTGTTAGGTGTGTGTTAAAGGGTCTGTAAGAGCGGTTTGTGCCCACAGGTAAGGGTAAAATGTGGGCTTGGCTGAAGGACAACAATGTGGCTTCGCAGTGACTACCTAGAGTTTAAAATCTTTCCTTCCATGTAAGAATGAGAATAGAACCTTCTAATTACCTTAAAAAAATTGTGTCAAAAATGTCATTCTGGCTCAAAGGCTGGGTTTATCTTTAGAACAGGGTCGCTTATAAATGATACCTGAGACATCAGGAATGTTCCTATCAGAACGCATAGAGACCTGCAAATGTCCGACTTGTGGCAAAAGCAGCATCAAAACCAGGTAGTTCATGAGGGAAACTGAGAGGATGACAAAAGATTGATTGTTTGTGTGCACTGAGACTAACGGGTGGCCAAGGACCTGCTGGAGGGTGATGGTGTGGACAGAGGCACTGGTGGGGCCGGTGAGGTGTGGTGGGCTCTGCAAGACCCCACCGTGAGTGCTGTAACCACTTGGATGTTTCCTCCTGACCCCGCTGGTGGTTTGTTGCTGGTTTCTAGTTTCACTGGTGTGCTACCCAAGGTATTTAATAACCTCCAAAGAGGGTTTTGTAGTTTCTTTGGTACTTTGCTGCCTGGTGGCTCAGGAGAATGGGCACTTGGACTCCTCCGAAGCTGCTCCTTCAATGCCAGCAAAGATCACTGCAGCCACCCCTGGGGAAGGGCTTTGACTTAACACACGGGTTGCCTCGCCAAAGGAGAAGGTGAACAGGGGGCACAAAGGACAAAATCCACCTGAGAAATGCCAGGCACATGACAAAGGGGAGGGGAAGCCGGGGAGTGGTGTTATTTCTAAAACACAGCTATAACTGACCTTTAAATGTTCACAGCAGTCCTAAGAAAAGCAAGAGGAAGGCATAAAGGATTTTGTTTAGCTAACTTTAGGTCACAGAGGACAGCAAGAATGATGGAATTGTGCAAAATAAAAGATCCTCCTTATAGGTAAAAGTTTTTTAAAAAAAAAAAACTGGTCACAGGGGTTTTGCACTGTAATATTCCATTTAGTCCAATGCATTAGATGTTGTTGCTTGGTTGCAAGCAGAAGGAGAAACTAAGTACATCACGGAAAATATCTGTTCCTGAGGATGAGTTTCTCTACAGTAAAACCTGGGTCTGTCAAGTCCTGTATCATCTACATATTTCACTCTACTTAAGTAATCTCAAGTCATCATTTCCTTGTTGCTTTGGTATTTAGGCAATGAAGCCTCTGCCTTCACCTGCTTTGATTTCAAGCATTAGCTCTCACCTGCTGTGAGCTAGATTGTTTTAAGGCATGAAAATAAAATTTTCAGCTAGACTCAATTCACATGTTCTCTTTAACTTGTACCCTTAATTATACCTGAAGTGGATTTACAGTCATTTTTGAGGACTAAGTGTCTTGCCTGGAGTCTTTTTGTACCAATTGTGGCTGAGTTGGGCCAAAAGGAAGGTTTTGGGGATCCCTTGCTTCCAGGTCCACTGCAAACCAGTGGGCTTTGCATTCAGCCTTTTGAGTGCCAGGGTTGGTGTGACACTTCTCCCTCTGGTTAGCAGGGAAAACTGAGACTCAAGGAGCCTTCTACTGGAGTACCAGAAAGGTAAAACATCCTGCAGGGTTCCCAACCTGCCTAAAAAACCCCAATGAAATTGTCAGTACTGACTACTGTATGAAGACGGTTTAGGCAAAATAACAAAAATAAGACCCTGGTGCTCCCTGCACCGCTTTCTCTGGTGCAAGCAGAAGGCGGTGGGTGACTAGCTGGAACATCAGGAGTGTAAATGAAAAGGTATTAGAAATTGCTTGTCTTGTTTACCAAACTCTTTTGATGCTGCACAAGAGGCAGGAACTGGAGAAACTTGAGTGAGCATCATGGCATCAGCAGTTGGTCAGTAAAACTGTCTTTCATCACTCAGAAGACTGTTTTCTCTAGAGAAAATACAAATGCTTACAGCGACGTGGTCCTTGACAATGAAGGATGTGGAGAGAAAATCTGTCCTATTCTGGGGATTCAGTTCAATGACTGCGAAGCGGTGACAGTTCATGTGCTGCTCTGTCAAAACATCACGCCAAGGCTGAGCCTCCCTTCCTCCACATCGCGCTGGTGGTGTGGGCTGTTGTGGGGGACATCTGCGTTAGCTTGAGGAGCACGAGTGGGCTCCTCTAATAATGCCATCCCACAGTGCCCCTACAGTCACTATTTTTAGCACCAAGAAGTGTGATGAGCAGGGGTTGTCTTGTTTACAGTACTATTGTTAAATGAAATATGCTTCTGAATCTCTTGAGACTAATATTTGCTTGGGGAAAAAAAAATAATCATTAGGTTTCTCTTGTAAAGATGAATGTGTAGTTTTGAGGAACCATATCTGTGTCCCAGAATAGTTAGCAGCTGCTGTAATAATTCTTCTGAAGTTATAAAGGAAGTGACAGGCTTTCCGGGGTTTGTTTTGGTCGGAGTCCAAAAGAGAAGAAAATTGGGCTTCAGGCATCAGATTCATCACTGGGGCTGGAAATGAAGGAAAATCAGTGCACCCTGAAGCTTTGCTTTGTGTAACAGCAGGAGAAAGTCGTGCAACTGCCAGTCCTGCTTCCACCGAAAAGGAAAATGGATCCGCAGCTGCAGTTGGTCGTGGGTCAGAGAAACATCCTGGGCTGGTCACGTCTTTTTAAAGACGCTGTTTTGGAACGGTTACAGATTGAGGCATGCTCCTCTGTGTTGGTTCACATAAGTCTCATTCTTCCCTGCTGTTTTCCTGAAACCATAAAGCAGAAGATCCCTGTTTTCAGAGTGAAACAGGGAGTGAGAATGGTTGTAGGCTCCTTAAGGCTTGTTCTGTCTATAGGGCCCATGTCCCTGGTGCTGGGTGAGTGTTCCTGTCCCTCAGGTTTCAGAGGTGTCCATCACTGTAGAACAATACATAAACACCTCCCATACCTGAACAAAATAAATTACTTTTTTCAGCTAGAAAGAGTCTAACTGGAAGAAATGGAGCATAAAATATTGCACAGCAGGTGGCAATGGTGAAATGATAAAAAAGAAACAGAAAATAGCTGCACGGTTGCCTTTTTTTTTCCTTCCCCAGAAGGGAAAATGATTCACGAAGTAATTTGAGATGGATGCTGGGAGAGTTAGCAGTGTCAATTTTCCGTGACTGAGGGGACATAGTGCTTAATCTACCCACTTGGTCTAGGTGGGTAACAAGCATCTTTGAATTTTATATTTTAAGGAGCCATGTGTAAGTCATACTGGGTTTCCAGACAAGCCTAAACCATAAGAATACTCCCAGAAGCTTTGTTTCCTCCTCTAAGCTCCCTGCTTGAAACCAGACAGGGAAAGCTGTAGAGCTGGAAAACTGTCGATGGATGTGTCTGTGCAGGGAGTCTGAATTCCTGCTCTGCGCATGGGACTGCCCACTTATATCTTTATAATCAAGTAAATCTTGTAGTCGGTCATCTCTCTGGTGGCTAGTCTCCTCTGCCCAGTTCTTCTTCTATCTGCTCTGCAGTGGTGCAGCTCTTGGACGTGTCCTCTTGGGGACTGGGTGCCGTGGTGTCCCTTTGAGGAGCATGAGGAAACACACCATGAGCATCTTGATGTAGGTGGGAAGGTGAGGTTACTCTTCTGATGACAAAAACTCCTAGGATGGAGTACAAATGTTGGGAAGTGAGTTGATCCCTGCATAAATGCACCTTAGCACAGGCTCTGCTTGTTGTTGTTTGGCTTTGACTGAATTTTGTGGATCAACAGCTTTAGCCAAAACCTGGAGAGTTTTCAAATTTGAGTAACTTTGCACATGATTTCTTTAGGATTCCCCTGAAGTCCCAGGTGTTAATGTCTGTAAGGAAGATGTTACTAGATGAGAGAAACCGCTGCTTTTTACTCTTGTGCATCTTGTAAAAACCTCAGTTTCGTGTAACGTGAAAAGTTGTGAATTCATTGATCTTAGTTGAACTATCCTTTGCTCTGTCTGCTGGCCCCTTTGTACCTGGGAGGACCCAGGAATAAATGGACCATGGAAACAAACTATCTGTGTACCGAATGCATCTTTCTCTGTTAAAGTCCTGGTGGAAAGCTGCATTCTTCGGTTCCCTCTGCATGTTTCTGTTACAGGACTAGGCGGAGCTTGTATCTTCTCAGGAATCCATTTGGCACTTCTTGTGAGCAATAAAATCAAATCTGAATCAAAGGGAAAAAAGTAAACATAGACAAGAACAGCCTGTTGTTTTAATGTCAGACCAGAGCCAGTCATAAGAATTCGAGCTGAAACAGGTTTTTATTAGAATTTGGTCAGTTGACAGAAAAGCATGCTGCAGGAGGGTCTCAGTTTTGAAGTCCCTGTTGAAAACAGCAAGATTTGGGTGGGAGCAAGCCTGGCCACGGAGCACCTGGGGCATTATGGGCTGGGCTTGTGTAGGCTGGCAGGGAAAGCCTCTCTGGAAAATACCAGAAACAAGATCGCTTATGTAAATCTGCTTTGGCACCAAGTATGTGTGCATCATGACCATTACAGGGTGATGTATTGTGTGTTTCATGCGCTTTGAGAAGGCTTTTCTTAGTAATGTGACTATATCAAATGACAGAAAGTTTCACAAGTTAATTGAATTCTTAAACAGTTTCTTTTTTTTCTTTAGTTTTTTTCCCCCCAGGAAAAACATCTACTCTCAGACATTCCCCTGAAGGTGTGAAGCTTTGAAATGTATTTGAGTCTAACGTGGAATTTATTTTATGACAAAACAGAAGATACTTACAGATGAAAAATAAATACCAAGAATAAGTCATGCATTTTTCATTTTGAGTCTGAGGGCAGAGAGCTGAGTAGTCTAAATATTTAAGGTAAGCCCTTTGGTACCCAGAAGGGCTCAGTATGGGTGCATGCCTGCTGGCTGAAACTTCATGATGCTGCAGGGATCTGCGGTGCTTTATGAGTTAGCTTTGAGGCAGGGTGTCCTACGAGGATGGAGCCCCACTGCCCTGAGGATGTGCCTCATCTGACACACGGAGCTGTGGGATCAGCTGGGTGATCCCATGTCCCAGCCAGGATGGCTGTCTGCAGGGATGGGGATAAGAAGACCCCATCTGTATGGTGTTTGTTGTGCTGGACCCCCGAAGTACGGTATTTGCCTACAGAGTAAATAGCATAAAGTGAAATCCTCACTGCAAAGGCTATCTTGACTATCCATTGTTGTCACCAAAAATTAAGAGGAATTTTTTTGGGGGGGTTAGGATCTAGGTGATCCAAGCCTGTAAACCAAGACAGGGGAAGAGGTGGTGGTGGTGGGGAAGTAAAATGATCCTCAGGCAATTCTTCTGTAAGACAGAAGAGTATCGTGTCTTTCCAGTTTGCAGCTTTTTATCATCATCAGTGGAACAGTTTCTTCTACTTATATATGGAAAAGGCCTAATGTGTTTCTTAGTTTGCTGCAAATGAACTTTCTCAGCTTAATGATCATGATTCTTTGCTCTCTATTGGAGTAATGACCAACTACATCGTGTGATCCTCCAAAAAACACTTATTGCTCTTTAAGAAAATTATTCAATATGTGAACATACACAAGAAGTGTATCAGGCAGCTCATCACTGAACTGTGCTAATTGCTCTTTGTATTATCTCAGATCATCTCCTCTGAATGTCTTGTCTTGCTTCTAGGTCACTGTGCGGGCGTCGGATGCCTATCCGTTGACAAGTGGAACCGATATCATCGGCTCTCAGTTGATGTTAAATAAAGGGTATGGCAGGAATAACAAATTTTTCAGAGATTAGTAAGATCCATGTGGTTTCAGTGTAGTGAATTTGCATTTTGTCTTCCTCTGTTTCCAGAGGCAGTTATTTTTTTCACTGCTCTCTTCCTTTGGTTTTACTATGCCTGCTTCTTTTGGCCAATAACACTTGCTCTATTTGAACAACGTACAGGTTACCAGACTTTTGTTATCATGCTTTTCCTTACTTCTCCCTTTTGCAGAAAGCTTGCCACTTTACAAATTGTTCTTCATCAGAGATAATGTGTCTCTCTGAAATGGAAGCACTTCTCCCTTTACTTGTTCCCAGAAAGTGGCCGAAACACCTGCAGATGCTGATGGGTTTTAAAAAAGGGAAATCAAATGTTGTCTCAGCCAGAAGGCTGTTCAATTAACTTTTCCTGCTGGGAATTATTAGACCTGAGGCTGTGCTGTTGGGAGGGATCACTTCTTAGCATCAATGCTAAATGAATTAGGACTTTGTTGGTAACAGAACTTATCAGAACATGAAAAGCAACAGCAAACCATGAAAAGTTTTAAATAAATATTGGATGGAGTTCACTTCTGGAGTACTGTGATGTTTTGCTGTGAAAAGTACATTTAAATGAGACTGTCTAAAATGTAGAAGTTATCAAATACATCTACATTTTCCATAGGGATGCCTACTTAAACATGGTATTAAGAGCAGAAGTTTTTCATATTTGCTCATTTTATTTTTCAAAAACTGACCTCTTAACACAAACTCTCTGAATCCTTCCCTTATACTGCTCAGCTCAGTCTGTCCCCAGGTAAGGACTGTCCATCTTAAGGGCTCCATGGACCACTGGTCAAAACCAGAGCCTGCTGCACCCAAGCACTCATTGGTGTCTTGGTGTTCAGGTGAGAACTTGAACTTGGTCCCATGGTCAAACTCTGACATTTTAAATACAAAATGTTTGGAGAATGTTAAAAATAACTTCAGTGGATTTTATTTCAATTTTACACCTGTGGAATGTTTTTAGAAGCATTTCTGTGGGCCAAACCCCAAACTCTTCTTTTAGGAAACCACTAAACATGTCATCGAACTCTTACTTAAGTAGCTTTTTGTGTGAGAGCGGGGGACCCTCTTTGCTGGGGGACTCTGGGGACCCATTGTGCTGCCCAGAGGTGGCTTGTGCAGGTGGCACTGGTGGGAAAAGAGGGATTTTGTGTGTTTTGGTACATAAGTATTCTAATGGAGCGGAATTGCACACCTTAAAAAGATTACTCTGGTCTAAATCTCTTCTGTGCTTATGCCCTCAAAACTACTTCCCCTCCAAAATATGGTTTAGAAGTGGGAGGGGGTGATGCACTTCACCTTTCTCATTTCAACCAGGCTTGTTAAACAGCTCCTGACGAGGGCTCAGCTGCTCTGACTTGCTGTTGTGGGAGAGGTTTGGGCAAATTGCTTTAGGGACTGCTCCCAGGTAATTAAAACATGCTTTGCCTCTTACCCCTCCAGGCTGATTTGAGTTTGTACTGAGAGTTATGGGGGGAGTTAATTGGATTCTTGTACAGGAGCTTATTCTCCGGGGGTGAGCGATGTTAAAATTGGTTAAGAAGCAGGCAGAAATGGTAAACCTGTGCTGTTGGGATCGGAGTGGCTACGTGTGGTCAGGTCACAGGGAACCTCAGTCCTGAACTACTTGGGCAATTAGCTGGGAACCAGCATTTAGAAAAAAAATAAAAAGGTGTGTACTAGTGCTTGGCACACGGGCTTGTAGCTAATGAGCATCCCAGGGAGTGGACACAGCTCTTGACAGCGCTGCCAGAAAGGAGAGGGAGAATCGCAGTGTCTGAGCAGCAGTGGTAATGGGAAGTGCGATTAAGGCGTGTGTGTCAGCTTCCCCTCTAATTGAGTCCGTGGGCCACACACAGAGCGGTGTGCAGGCAGGTCCAACGCGTGTGCCTCCGAGCTGGACACGCATCGGCCAAGTCCAAGGTGCCAAAAAAGAGACCTTCAGCTTCTCTCCTTCCTTGCAACGCGTTAAACGCATCTGTAGGAATCTGTTTTCTGTGGAATTTCCTGGGTTTATTTGTGAAGGTGATACTCCCTTCCTTAAAACCGGGTGTATACTAATTGCTTGGTGCGACTGTATTTATTAAGTGTAGCCCTGCCCTGAGGGAGCCTGTCCTGACCCATGGGCAGAGAAGTGGGACGAGGGCACCCATCAGTGCTCTCCTAGTGCTGATGCTTTAACTGGTGGGCCCGTTTGCAAGAAACTCCTCTTCCCCTGGTGAAACATGTAGTAGTTCTTATAAATCAGCACTCTAACTTAGTAGGCTAAGTTTGTGTGTCATCTTTTAATTACTGGAAAATCCCTGGGATCACAAGATGGCATTGTGAGGTTTATAGCTCAGCTTTAGTTTGGATCCAGATGCCTTACTTGGTCAAAGTTTGCTCTGAAATTCAAAAGAATTTGTCTGAATAAGACACGCAGGGTGCAGTTTATCATCACCGTGTGCCGGGGGTGATTGTACTTACTCAGCTCTCTTAGCCGCATGCAGCCTGATAAAACAAACAGCGCCAGACGCGTTACAGACTAAACCAAATAGATAAATCCTTACTTTCAAAACTAACTAGGCAGTAAAGAGTGTTGTTTTTCACTAAATGTCTAGAAGTTGTAGCTGAATAAGGTATTTGCTCTCTCTGAATGGAGCAAGGGCTATAAATAATGTATAGCACAGGCTGGATTTACTCTCTCCGGCGTCTCGTAATGATAGTAGCATTACAGGGGCTTAAGGGGGAAGATGCTTCTTATAGCTGAGTAAGAATAAAATGTGTGTTGACGTGACGTCTGCGGTTAGGGATGTGCCGATGGCTCTTTCCATGGGATGCGTGACGTGCGGCTGGGTGCCTGCCGGCAGCACCAGGCTGTGAATGACAGCTAGAGGGACACAGCTCCCTCCCAAAATGTGTAGACCTGTTATGGCTTTAGTCATAATTAAGGGTGTACCAAACCTGGTGCTATCGATTAACCTAACTGGTGTAAAGATCTGGCTGAGGCCTGGGAAGGGACATGTACTCAAGCTGAGATGAGGCTTTAAATGAGGAAAAATGGCTTTTATGTACAATGAACAAAAAAGAGCTCTAAAAGGAGCCACAGCCTTTGACGAGCAGCTCAAAAAACATGTGGGGCTCTACACAGCTCTAATTTGAGCAAAGCGTAGTTGTAATAACTGGGAAATGTGCAGCTACTTAAGAAGCATGCAAGAAACTCTTAACGGTGGCATCAGTTGCACTTATTTATTTTTAAGGTGTCTGGGTGTATGACAGTGAGATGATATTCCGCTCCTAGGTCTCTGTTTTCCAGTCTTACCTAACTCAGGTGTTCACGTGCATGTTAAACCACTTACCGTGCTGTTTCTCAACCAGAGAGCGGCAGCTCTGGTGGTGCCAAGGGTGCGCCCCATGTTTAGCTGGACGCCGGCAATGGTGTGCAGCTGTACTCACCACCTGAAAACCTGCACAAATTAGCTTTGCGTGAGCAGGAAAAGTGGATTTAAGTACACTTTATTGCTCACTGTAATCCATGTTTCTCTCTTTTCATTTTTTTTTTAGTGGAAAAAGAACAAATGCTAAAAGGTTGCTGATTTAATGGAAGCAAATAGACTAGGAGCAATAGAGAGAGGGGTTTGGGGAGACATGCAGCTGTATGGGACAGCTTTGTTTCCCTCTTCTATAGTGCTAAAAATATGGGCTGAGAAACTTGTTCTTCTACACTTGAAATCTGTTGGGAAACATGGGGTTGTCTCCACGTAAAATAAAGACATTTAATTGCGTTGTTGCCTTGGTGGATAAGACACAGATGAGTCCTCAGTGAAATTTTATATGCAATGGTGGTGTGGATTTTTTTTATTTATGTAAATACTGTGAGAGCCCATCAATCATCTGTAAACTTATGAGAAACCAGCCTTTATCATAAAGGTTTCCTTGGGTAGGGACAAAAAATGCCAATAAAATACAGTTTTCTTCAGGCTCTTTCCTTTTGCAAATGACCCCCTCAGTCTCCGTAAACCCCGATGGATTCTGTTGCCATGGCTCTGCTGAAGCTGGGGGTGAAGTTTCCGCTGGCTGTGGCGAGGGCAGGTTTTTGCAGTGCATAATCAGGTGGCTGAGCTCTGTTTCGATGCAAAATGCAAAGTTTCCTCATTATTTGTTTCAGGAGATAAATAGCTTTGTCAAACAACTCTAATGACACGATGGCAATTGCTCATTCCAAGGCAATGTTCTGCTGTTGCAGCCTTATTTTTGTACCGAGAAATAAAAGGATCTTCTCAAAGGTTAGAGGATGCAATCCACCAAACGTCAGAACTCTCATTTTTCCCAGCATTTGATAAACACTTGTTAGGAAGCCTTTCAGATTCCCCAGTAGTTGTTTCTAGAAAGTTTTTATTTTTGGGCTACTAGGATGTTGGTCAGAATATTAAGCCATTTTATTAGTTTTTTAAATTTCCACATCCTTTCAGGCTAGAGAATGAGTGATTCTGCTGCTCTAATTGACTTAGAGGGAGGGGTGTGACGCAGCAGGCTGGGCAGGGGCTCCTTGACCTTGCCGCGGCAGGACCAGGGCTCCTCAGCTTCTGTAACTCCTTGTCTCTTGCCCCGGGGCTGGTTTAGTTGGTCATGGTCTTACTTTGCCCTTATTTCTCTGTGCCCTTATTGGGGAAACCAACCTGTTGTCAATATGACCTTTTCCCCCAGGTGCTGCTTTTATACCCTATATCTTTTGCAAAACCTCCTTACACGGGTTGTCTCACGTTTGCAGGTGAGATTGAGCCTAAACAACTTAAACCTTTTAGGCTGACAGAACCCTGAAAAACTCTTCAGTTTTGGGACATCTGTGCTGCAGAGCTGGCGACTGAGCTTTGGGATCACATCCGCACGTTCCCTCGACAGCTTATCTACCGACTGTGTTCCTTTGTAGCTGATTATAATTAAAGGTCTGGGTACAGATTTCCCTTCAGAGGTAAAGTACTGAAACACAGCGCTCATTGCAATGAACTTTTACGGTGTCAGAATCTGGCATTTTATTTGTTGTTTTTATTCCGATAAGGCTCTCTTGAAAGATGTGACATTTTATGCGGTTACCACAATGGAAAATTTCCTCTGGAAATGAGTCTTACGGAACTGATTAGAAATGAAGGTTTTGAGTGATCTCCCCCTGCCGCTGCTCATCTCTCTGAGACCGGAGATACCGTGAGCTCGCTCCGCACCAGCCTTGACGAGGCAAAGTCTTCTCAATTCTGTGAATTCGTTAATAATGTCTTCAACTTAATTGACAATCTGAGACACGCATGAGACTGTTTGTTGCTTACCAAATGAAGCGTCCCGTCTGTAAAGCTAATCCCCCATCACTCCTCCTAGCACTCCTCAGACTCGATAGAAATGAAGAATAAGGCAATCTGTATGCAGAAATGGAAACCTTTCAAAACAGTGACTTTTACATAGATCTGCTCTCGGATTTTCTTGAGCCAGTGCAGAGACTGTCACCAGCTTCTAAGGGTCTAATCGTCCTAATCAAACCTCCGGGAACTAAATTAATGCTGAAAAATTCGAGATCGATAAAGAAGAGGAAAATATAGCTGCATTTTACTTAAGCCTTAAAAGCTTAACATTTGGTGTTCATGACTATCTAAATGTTTTGGGGGATACGTGTATAAATATTCTTTTCTTCTGTCATCTAGACTATAATAAATGTGGGGACAAGCCCCAGCTCTGAGTTCCACACTTAAAAACCAGGCTATAATGTCAATAGTTCACCTGTACCTATAATTAAATGGGGAAACATCTTTCTCTATCCAGATTTTTGACTTAAGTCTTATTTTTAAACTCAGATAAGTCACTTGAACACTTAATGCGCTTTGTCTTTCAGCTCATAGTTGGTCGGTATTTCTGAAGGGTTGTCAGATGATGTTCTGGCAAACAAAACTCCAGTGGGTCTTTTTTATCTGATCCCACCCAGTCTTTCCTGAGTCTAGGTCAAGGAAACTTATGATCAGTGTCTTTGACTCCAGCATAAAAGGGGCTTTTCCTTCCCTTCACAGAACAAATTACCCAGGGACGTGTTGCTGCGTGTTCAGTTTAGTTGTTTGTTTTGACATTGCTCAGATCTCAACTAATTTTTAGAGAATAAAATCAAAACTTGAGCAATGATGAGGAGGAGTGAGGAAGCATTTTTATGCTATGTCTTGATTAAAAAGAACTTTTCTTTCAAGCAACCTAGAAAAACATTTGCCTTTCTGAGGAGATGTTTTTCCAGACCATCGAATGAGCTGGTTGCTTCATGACAAGGCTGAGAAACAAAGAGATACAGGTCAGGATCTCCGGGTTGCTGCATGACTCGCCGCACGGTTGCAGCTGAAAACATTTTTTGATGGACAACTTGTCAAATAAGAATTTTGTTATAATAGAGCTCTGAATATATTTTCAAGTCATAAATTGCAATGTGGTCTCTGAAATGAAACTATGTGGAAATGATAACTTCTAGGCGCTCTAAATAATATAGCAGGATGTACTGGTAGTTTTCTAAATCTTGACTTAAACTAAAATACTGTTTGATTGAAATAAGAACTGTAATCTATCTAATCAGTGTTCTGGGATGTGTGATCATAAAACAATACAGTAGTTTGTTGTGTTACACAGCCATTGCTGTCCTGGAAACTCAGAAGCAATGCAGGTAGGGCAAAAAGCATAATGAGAGAGGAGGAAAAATACTGGTATTGAATTCACTGAGGGGCAGTAATGTCGTTTCAAGACATCCCTACGTGTGCTTCTGTGGCAAGTTGGCTTTTCCTGCTGGGAACGGCAAGCACGGCTGCCCTGAGTTCATTGTTTTGCTTCCACACCCCCCCCCCTTAATGTTGAATTATAACAAATCATGTCCCTTTGGTGGCATCTGGTCCCTCTGTGCACCCACGGCTGTGGGACATGACCACCCTGCCACCAGCCCAAGCCATGAGCCCTCCCCACCTCTGCCTCCCGTGAGGGTACTGGGGATGCTCGTACTGCTGTGTTCGGGTGCTATAACAAATGTCGCTTAGGCTCATTTGCTTTAATGGCATCTGTGTATCCTTCTCCATTGATGGTCACCATCTGCATCCTTCAACATAAGGTTAATATTCAGAAACGTGTTATTTTCATCTCAGCAGTTGTATATTCAGTTCCTCTCTAGCACACATGGGATTCCCTCCCCAGCAGCTCACACAGACAGCGTTTCCCAATCCAAAGCCTATTCCTTTCCTCTCCATCCCACTGATTTTTCTCTGACACTTTTGCGAGCTTTTTGACAGCTGATTCCCCTTGTCTTTCCTCTTCTGTACTGGTGGATTATATTGATTTCGTGTCATCCGCACATCATGTTTCTTGCAGTTTCTCTCAAGCCAGCCTTGCAGGAGGGGAGGCGGGCGAGGACTATGAGCCCGGAGCAATAAGCATGCCCTGGAGCTGGCCCTGCGGAGCTCTGATGGTTAATCTGTGATGTGGGAGAGGAGGAAGGATTTCCTTTCTTTTTTTTTTTTAAAAATCTAGGTTCTTGTTTTGCCAGGTGCATTTCAAAAGTGTGGGCAACTTGTTATGTTTATGCTCATTAAATATGATATATATATTTAAAAGATGGGTAGATGGTGGTGCTGAGGGACATGGTTTAGTGGTGGTTTTGGCAGTGTTGGGTTGATGGTTGGACCTTAAACGTCCCTTCCAACCTAGACGATTCTGAGTTGTTACACAGGTCTGCTATGAAATAACATAATTTTTTTTCATGTCCCTCTAAGTGCTAACCAAAGGGCAGTTCCACATCTCAGATCCCTCTGGCATGTCTTGTTGCTGGGGTGGGTGTCCCAGCAGTCCCTGTCCATCGGGCACCCAAAGGGGACCCATCCTGGGTCACAGCGTTACCCCCACATTCCTCACAACAAAAACCTGTGGGAGGGGCAGTCCCTGCAGGGCCCAAAATATGGGCGATGAACTCAAAATGTGGGTTCTTGGTAGTGGGAAGGTTTTATTCCTGATGAAGACCATCAAATGTGCAGATGCTGCCTGGGTTTGTTGGCTTTGTACTTCATCTTAGGGCTGCGTTGTTTGGAGTTGTAACGTACTAACCATTAATGAAATTCCCCTTTGTAAAGGACCCCAAAGTCATTAACCAGCTCCATCGATTGTGTATGAATGTTGATCGATGGGTTCTGCTGGCGAGTGCGGATGCAGTCAGATCGTGTCCCTGCACAGTAGACACCGGTCCTCTCGCCTCGCTGCTTTATCTGTGCAAAATCCTCTGCGGCTCCGTCACAGGCACAGAGGGGCAGAAAGGTTCAGTAAGCACCAGCAGACGGGTGCTTTTAAAATATGTGATATGTTTAAGACTTCTGCTTGCTGTTTTTCCTGTGTGCCTTCACTGATTTGCTTTTTTTCCCCTCTCTTAATGTTGAATTATAACAAATCAGCACTCACAAATTGCATGATGTTGGCATTTCTGTGGATGGCAACCAATGCAGTGGCAGGTTCAGCAGATGCATTTGCAGAATGGGGAGAGAAAAAAGAAGCAAA